>CAUYQG010052492.1:0-23421 GCA_963574415.1 Tarsius wallacei
CAGGCGCGTGCTACCACACCTGGCTAATTTTTTGATTTATTGTAGAGATGAGGTCTCGCTTGCCCAGGTGGGTCTCGAACCCGCCGGCTCAGGCAATCCACTCACCTCAGCCTCCCAAGGCGCGGGATTACAGGCTGAGCCGCTGAGCCACTGAGCCCGGCTAATAATCACTTTTCAAACTCAAAATTAATCCTCATTTTCCAGGATGTAAATGAAATGTGAGTCGTTAGGTGAGTCACTATTCAGGGATTAAAACAGTTGCTAATTATGTGGAGTTAGGATCTCAAATTCATTGTCCCTCAAAAGTTGGTAAGTGATGATAACTGATTTTAAAATTATGAAAGTTTCAGTTATTTATGTAGATAATTCAGAAATAATATATCTCAAGTGTAGACTGTCAGAACCAGCATCTACTCCTGATGCCTTAACACAGACAAACGGCTTAGGATGTGGAGTTCAGTTTAGGTTGGCTAGGTGCCTAGCATCCCAGATCCCAGTAGTTCCTGGCTCCTATTAGCATTATGATCCTAAGTTAGGCAACTCAGTTCTCTCTGAACAGAGGCAAGCACCAGCCAACACTTCAGTAAGAAGGCATGTACCTTGCTGAAACAAAAACATAACTCAATCTAAGACACCAGTCACTATACACCGTAACAGCCTTGGCACTGTAGCAGAAAGGTACGAGTAGTCCACCTTTTCCTTACTCTCTTCTGTCATGGGTGTGATCTTGAGCATCACTTAACTCTCTGAGCTGCAGGTCCCAAGTCAGAAAAAGAGGATAACAATTTTGTCTGCCTCACAAAGTCTGCAAATGTCACTGCTTTTGAGCACAATAGCAATGCTATACAGATAAGAGATTTTTCAAATAAAATATGAACATAAAATACAAGTTCAATGTGCATTTAGGAAAGATTAAATCCTCCAGCTACATCTTCAAAGGTAGAAAACATTTATTAACACCTGAATTCTAGTCTGATAGAACACCTTAATAATATCAATCCAGTAGGATAAGCTATTGTGGGAATACCGAAAAGTTGTTTTCTGCTAAGCTCAGTAACTACAAGGAAGAGAACATGTTTAGAGGCAGAAAAGTGGAAGATTTAAAAAATAAAAATAAGAATAAAACCAAAATATTATCTTAAGTCTTATTTTGCTAAAGGACCTATTAACATAAAATTCTGAAGAGCAAGAAACAAACAATACAAATACATTATCAAATAATGATCAAGGATTCTATATACTTACAAGACTCTAGGAATTCTCAAAAGCTGTAATGTACAGCACAAATGCAACGGTGACAATGCTCACCTCCACATCACAGGACTAGTACAAATTTTCTAGATCATATATACCAGCTTATTTCTGACAAACAATACACAATAATATTTGGAGCAAACATGACAACACTGAATTGCAAAAGCTAGATAGCCGAGCCAAGTAAAAATCGGCAGTGCCTGGGACACACTATTATTACTACTTTCATCCTTTGGGATTTAGAAACTTTAGTATAGTTTCCTAAGTTCTGCCACTGAAAAGTTTATGAAAATACTGATCCCGTAACTATGTATCTGCTTAATACACCGTAAGTCCCAAAAGCACTCTTAGAAACACACCTACCCAACCCTTAAGATTTAACCTCAACCTTACACAAGCCACCTTGCGGACTGCGATCTTTCCCCAATTTGCCCAATCAGATGTTACTGAGTAAACTAAGAATAAAATTTACACATCTTGAAAAGATTTGTGCATAGTTTCTAAATGGGGTTTTAAAAATCTACAACATGTTTGTCACAGAAGACTTACTGGTCAACACTTTAAAATAAAAGAGAGAACTTGTGGTGATAGATCTGTGACTTCCACATATCTTCTGAAGCAATAGAATTAACTAAGTTAAAAATCAGATGAAAAATCCATAAAATAGGAACAAATACAACTCCCGACTGTAACTTGTTCATCTAAGTACTTTTCTACCGGGGAGAAGAATCGTTTTTTTACTTTTCGATCACAATTAGTGACATTGTAACCTAGTCCTATGGGATCAACCAACCGATTTTCTTATCAAAATAAGAGTTTGGGCTTTTCCACTATGATGAAAAACGGTTTTTAAAAAAGTAATCCCATTTCTTCCCTCGGACGCATGCACTCGCTTAAAAATGGAAGTCCACAGAACACAGCTGCAACAACAACCTACTGCGTGACATGAACCGTGGTGCACGAACGCCTCTTTTTTCCTTTGCTGTACTCGCTCGTACGGCCAGGTCCTCGGAAGCCGAACCAAGGAGGCGGGAGGGGGCTATGCCGCGGCGGGGAGGGGACGAGCACGGCCGGCCGGCCGGCCCGGGGACAGCGGCCTCCGGCCTCCGCGAGCACCCGCCTCACCCCGGGCCTGGGGACGGAGGACGGAGGTAAAATGGCCTCGAAGCGGCGGAAGTGTCCCTGCAGGCGGGAAGGGAGAGCGGCCAGCGAGAGGCCGGCGCGGCCCGGGGCCCGAGTCGCCCTTCGGGTCCGGCCGGCCCCTTCCCGGGCCGGGGGCGGCTGCGCCTCGGTCCTCAGGCCCCGGAGTGCCCCGCGGCAGCTCCCGCCGGCGGCCCGCACCCACCTCTCCCGACGGAGGCCGCGCCAGCGCCGCCAGTCACATAGGCCGAGGCCGCGCAGCTCGTGCCGCCGCTGCCGCCAAGGCCGCCGCGCAGCCCGACCGCTCCGCCGCCGGCCCCGCCGCACTCCTACTCCCGCCAGAGCCCCAGCGCTCTTCCTTTATTTGCGGGTCTCGCTGCCACAAAATGGCGCTGAGGGAGGAAACCAGGCCCCGCCGCCCGGCCCCGCCCCGCCCCGCCGCCCGGCCCCGCTCCGCCCCGCCCCGTCTCAGGCCCGAACGCGCCGCCGGCCGCTGCCGCTGCCGCAGCCGCTACCTCCCGCCTCCCACCAGTCTCCCCGCTCCGCCATGTTCGCGCCCCGGCCCACTCACCGAGGAATCGCCTCCCGGGCGCGGCCGCCGTCGCTCGCCCGCCGCCGGGCCCCGCTGGGAAAGGAATGGTGCAGGGAAGACGGCCCCCGGCCTATTCCGATCGGAACCTCGAGGCGTAACAGAGCAGCTGCTCCCCGCGGCACGCCCCGGCCCTTCCCGGGAGTGTGGCGCGCGCCCCGGGGCCGCCGGGGCTCAGCAGGCTCCGTGGGGGCGGGAAAGGAAGCAGCCGAAGCGAGGGGAGGGCGGGCGGGGTCGGAGGTCAGCCGCAGGGACTCACGGGAAGGCGGCTGCCGGGTGGACGCGCTCGCCGGGGCCACCTGCGCCTGAGGCGCGGCCTCGGGCGGAGGGATCTGGGCGAAGGCGGTGGTTGATTGGCTGCTCGGTGGTGACTGCGCCCATCCTCGGTGCTTCCGCGCGCTGGCAGACCAGGTGCAACTCGGAAGTGAGGCGGGGAGCTGTGCGAGTTTACGCTGAGCTGAGCCTCCGCTTGTGAGTTTTGAAAACTTGTTAGCCGAGGCCCTCTCTTCCGTCGTGAAGCGCAGGCTCCTAGCCGCTTGACTCGTTCCGCCGGGACTTCTCTGGAGGTGAAGCCGAGGAGCTATTGTTCTCTAGCAGTTGGAGGCTGTGCCCGTGTCAGCGGCTCGCAAAGCGAGGGGAAGGCGACCCCTGGGAGGATTAGAGAATACACTCCCTTAAGTACGAGTCTGTGCCTGAACCCTTAAACGATGGTGTCACCTGGTAAACATAAAACAGCCTCTTAACACTTCCTAGAGGAGTCAAGTAATTCTTTTGATTGCTCTGCCCTTAGTCGGCTTTACCAAAACGGTTTATCCCCCAAAGAAGTGTCCTGGAGTAAGGTGATTTATAAGGATAAGATTAAGGTACCCTCCAGAGGGTCAAAGGAGTCATGGTGCAGTATATTCCCAGTAAATCAGATCAGTCTGGAGAAACTATTTGCAACTCGTATTACATGAATTCTCGAAACCCGAAAAGAAAAAGATCAAAATCCGAAGGAGAAAATGGGGAAGGACGTGCACAGATGATTCGGAGGGGGTAGAAGAGTAATAGTCCTTAAACATAAAACGATGCTCAACCTCACTTATGGTGGAAATGCAATTTGAAATTGTTTCCTGGTGGGAGTGGGAAAATGATTCAAGATCTATGGTGTACCAAAATTACACATGCATTTATCATTCTAACCCTAATATCATTCTGCAGGTACACCGCCACAAACGGAAACAGTATATATTTAAGCTTAGCTCTTTGTCATAGCAAAAGTTTGGAAATAACCTAAGTATCCATTAAAAGGGAACTGGTTGTGAATGGTACATCCATACAATGGAATACAATGCAGCCATTTAAAAAAAAGATTGAGAACACAGTTACATGCTGCTTTGGAATGAGCTCTAGGTTATATTAAATGAATAAGGTGCATGTAAAGTTTGTGTGTGTGTGTGTGTGTGTGCACGTGCACACGCATGCTTATTTTGGGGGGAAAGTGGAAGGATATCTTAGAAATGTAAAATAGTTACCTAGAACGGATGGCGGAAAGGGTGGAGAGGATGGAGATAGAAGACTTACTCTCTGACCTTGAACTTTTAGTTTTACATAGCCAAAAAATACACGAAAAGGGAAACAAAGTAAACCTTAAAGTTGAAAGCATACTGAAACAAACGAACTTAACTCTAAGTCAAATTGCTAACATTATAACTAAAATACACAGAGGAAAGAATTATGCCCCTGGATTTTTGAGCACAGGGACCCTAATAGTATATTATGGTGGGATAGTACAGTCATTCCTCAATTTATGCGGTCTGACAATTAAGTTTGTGAACTTGCCCCTGTGGCTGCCATTGGCAGCATTGTACAAACAACTGGATAGGTTTTCATAACCTTGGTATATCAGTGTCTCACAGCTGTGTTTGTGTTGACATGTGGCAGTGCCTTGCTGAGTGGCATTCATCATTGTTGCATGTTTTTGTGTGCCATCGCAAGAATGTTGGAGCTTGAATTAGAGCAACAAGCATTACATTTCTTGCTAAACTTGGCAAGAGTGGGAGTGAAATCAGGAACATGTTAATCCAAGTTTATGGTGATAATGCCATGAAGAAAATGGCAGTGTACAAATGGATTAAACGTTTTTCTGAGGGGAGAGAAATTGTCACTGATGAAGAGAGGTTAGGACAGCCAGTAGTGAGCAGAGCTGATGAAAACATTGCAAAAATTCATCGAATTGTGCGTCAGAATTGTCGACTGATTGTGAGAAGCATAGCAGACCAAATAAACATCGCTAGAGAAACAGGAAAATCTTAACTGAAAATATTGGCATGAGAAAGGTGTGCAAAAATGGTCCTAAAGGAGCGCTTGCATCACAACAATGCACTG
This sequence comes from Tarsius wallacei, assembly GCA_963574415.1. NCBI lineage: Eukaryota > Metazoa > Chordata > Mammalia > Primates > Tarsiidae > Tarsius > Tarsius wallacei. The sequence goes on from CAUYQG010052492.1 coordinate 5,351, forward strand.
GCTCACACAGGACTGTCTGAGGGAGTTTTTAGCCAGTAAACAAATAACTGTATGGTCCCTAATTAGCTTTTTTCTTTACCCAAAGATAAAGGAGATATTGAAAGAAAGATATTTTGATGGCATTCAAGACGTCAAGGGTAATATGATAACAGCTTTGATGGCCATTCCTGAAAAAGAGTTCCAGAATTGCTCTGATGGGTGGGCTAGGCACCGGTATCAGTGCATAGCTTCCAAAGAAGAGTACTTCAAAGGTGACCGTAATGATATTCAGCAGTGAAATATGCAGCACTTTTTCTAGGATGAGTTCATGAAATTAATCGTCAGACCACATTCACAGAAGTTTGGTTCAAAAGACTTCCCACATATATCCAATCCCTGCTCAAGTCCTGTAGCTGGCCCTGTGGAATCCACAGACAGGAAAAGCTGGCCCTTTGTAGAAGCATGTTTTGCATTCCGCTGTTTTTTACATCTATGTTTGGGCAAAGCAAATTCACATGTAAGTGGACCCATACAGTTCAAACCGGTGTTATTCAAGGGTCAACTATATATCTTAAGGATGAAAAAACTGCAACAGAATCTTCAGTTTCACTTAGTTATATATAATTAATGGTAATACTGTTGCTTTGTTTTTGAAACTATGAACTGTATATGGTAGGATAACAAGTATGTTAATGTTGTTATGTGCAAGGACTTTCAGTGTAAGGGATAAATACAAGATTAAAGAAGTTCAGAAAAAAACTACAATATTAAGTTTAAAGTGAAAATATCCACTTAAAAAATAAATTTCCTGGACTGGGCTCGGTGGCTCAGCCTGTAATCCCAGCACTTTGGGAAGCCAAGGCGAGTAGATTGCCTGAGACCGCGGGTTCGAGACCAGCCTGGGCAACTTGGTGAGCCCTCTTCTCTACAATAAAAAACCAAAATTTAGCTGGGCGTGGTAGCGTGCGTCTGTAGTTACAGATACTTGGAAGGCTGAGGCGGAAGGATTGCCGGAGCCCAGCAGGTCGATGCTGAGGTGGCAGTGAGTGTGCCACTGCACTCCATCCTGGGCAATGGAGTGAGACTCCAGCTCAAAAAATAAATAAATAAAATAAAAATAAATTTTCTAGTTCTGTGCACTGAAAAGGCTTAGAAGCACTAGGGTCACCATTTGTCCCAGTTTGCCGTGGACTGAAGGGTTTTCCCTGGATGTTGGACTTTCAGGCTAATACTAGAGTAGTCTCAGGCGAACCAGAAGGACTGAGCGCACCTAACAATCAGATCTTGATTTTTAAACTCTATTTTCCACTAAAATGCTCCAGAGCTCCTTGGAGAAGTGGCTGAGTCCAGTTTGGGGTAGGGAAAGTACGCTATGGACTATGCCCACAGGATTTAGGAAAACAAATGAAACTAATCTATAGGGATAGAGGTCAGATCAGTAGTTGGCTTGGAAGGTATGAGAGAAGGAATTGACTGGAAAGGAAAATGGGGAATTTTGAGGGTAATGGAAATGTTATCCCAGCATGTACATCTCAAAATTAATCGAACTGTACCATTAAAATATGCATTTTATTACATATAAATTATACCACAATAAAGTGGGAATAAATCAAGACAAACCAAATGAGAAAAGCAAAGGCTTTTATTGACAACTTGCTGTAGCAAGGGAGTTAACCACTGTCACTCGTATTTTGGCAGAGGCTCAAAGGCAGGCAGAGGAAAGGGAAATCCTCACAGTGGAGAAAGGGACAATTCCAGGAGCCCCCTGGTGGAGGCTGGTGGCATGGAAGGTGGAGGCAGCCCAGGAGCAGGGGTCCCATGTACTGGTTGGCAATGCATACTGGCTTTCTCTGGCTGGTCATACATTGGAAGTGGGGACAAAAATTCAGGAAACTGTCAGGTTTAATCAAGTCCTGGCCATTTTTAGCTAATTGTGATGAGAAGTTGCTGTTTAGCTTCCTGGATGGTTACTGAAGACAGCAGTCTGACTTCCTACTAGTCTGGCTGATAAAGCAAACTGGCTTCCTGGCTGGTTATGATACATTAGGGTTTGGTTTACTGGACTGGTTATTGCAGGTAATGCATCAGAATTTAATTTTTTTGTTGTTGTTGTTTTGGTTTTTTTTTTGAGTTGGAGTCTCACTCTGTCACCCAGACTGGAGTGCAGTGGCCGCTCCCGGCCACCGCAGCCTCGACCTGCTGGGCTCCGGCGATCCTTCCGCCTCAGCCTTCCGAGTAGCCGGAATTATAGGCATGTGCTACCATGCCCAGCTGATTTTTGATTTATTGTAGAGATGAGATCTCGCCAAGTTGCCCAGGCGGGTCTCGAACTCGCAGGCTCAGGCAATCCACTCACCTCAGCCTCCCAAAGGCGTGGGATTACAGGCTGAGCCACCGAGCCCGGCTTCAGAATTTAATTTTTATGTATGTCTGGCCATTGTTCATTTGTATATTCAGTTCCTCAAAAGTAAATTTTGAAGACATGGGAGCCAGCTTGGAGGATCTCCCACAGGCCAGATTTAGGGGAATTTTAGTATCAAAAAGATAATGACTTTAATTGATTGCAATTACTAAATAAATTAAAATCTATGACTATAGTTACAGAGAATAGAGAATTCTCAATAGGGAGGAAACTATTTTTCCATCATTGGAAGTTACTATTACAGCAATTTATTACTCTGAAAATTAGTTATTAAAGGGAAATAGCATTTACCCTGCTATTTTTTTTTTAAGAATTGTGACTTCTCCCTAGTCAATGAGGAATAACTTGTAATCTTCTTTACAATAGAATGCCAGCTAATAAACGTGGGATACATGATAGAATTAGAAAGTAATCATTATGCAAACTCTAATGAAATAATTTACTTGGACAAGGATTGTCTATGGATTTTAAAACCTTTTGATGAGGCCAGGCACAATCATTTACACCTGTAATCCCAGCACTTTGGTGGAAGAATCGCTTAAAGCCTGAAGTTTGAGAACAGCCTGGGCAATATAGAGAGATCCCATCTCTAAAAAATTTTTTTAAATTAGCCAGTTGTGGTGGTGCACACCTTTAGGCCAGTCTTCTCCAGAAGCTGAGATAGAAGGATCACTTGAGGCCAGGAGTTGGAGGCTGCAGTGAGCTATGATCACACTACTGCCCTCCAGCCTGGGTGTCAGAGTGAGACCCTGCTTTCCCTTCAAAAAGATAAATAAATGAAAAGAAAAGCATTTAGATGAAAGATTGCTGGGAAATGGAATATTCCTATAACACCAAAGTGTCACTCCACAGGCTACTTGACTGACTGTAAAGAACACAGCTCTATAGTGGCACCATCTGGTGGCCACCATCTGAACCAAACCATTAGACTGAGAAATAGTGGGCAAACTCCAACTCACAGAAAACAGGAGAAAGGACTGCAGTGCAAATCTAACAATACTAGCAAAAGTAACTATTCTAGAAAGGCCTGAGACTATAAGCATTAAATGTTTATTGAGCAGCTGAGTTAGGCTTACTATCATCTCTTGGTATCACTGTCTAACCGGTTTCAAGCGACCATTTCAAATAAAATATCAAAGTATGATGAAAGTTACATGTTGCAGGGTGCAGTGGCTCATGTCTGTAATCTCAACTTTGGGAGGCGGAGGCGAGAGAATTGCCTGAGCCCAGGGGTTCTAGACCAGCCTTGGCAACTTAGTGAGACCTCGTCCCTACAAAAAATCAAAATATTAACTGGGTGTGGTAGCACGTGCCTGTAGTTCCAGCTACTTGGAAGGCTGAGGTGGGAGGATTACCTGAGCCCAGCAGGTCAAGACTGTGGTGGCTGTGATTGTGTCACTGCACTCCAGCATGGGTTTTAAAGTGAGACTGACTCAAAAAAAAAAAAAGAAATTTACTTACATGTTACTGTATGAAATAGCACATACTATTGAGTTAGCTTGATATTAAGTAGGAAAGTGGCCATTCCTTTCCCATCAGCCTCGTACTTGACCTATAACATATTCCTGTTAGTTTGATTTAGGAATCACCTACTAAAATATTAATTGGAAGGTGTCTGAGTCCATTCAGTTTGCTATAACAAAGCACCATAGACCAGGTGATGTGTAAACCACAGAAATGTATTTCTCACAGTTCTGAAGGCTGGAAGTCTGATGTCAGGGTGCTAGCAAGGTCAGATTGTGGTGACGACTCTTTTGGGTTGCAGACTGTGACTTCTCACTTTCTCAGGTTTGATAAAAAGGCCAAGAGAGATCTCTGGGATCCCTTTTATGAGGGGCCAACTCTCATTCCTGTGGCTCCCCCTCGTGATCCATTTACCTTCCAAAGGCCTCACCATCTACCTTCACATTGGGGGTTATGACTTCAACACAGGAATTTTGGGGTGGATACAAACATTCAGTCTATTGCAGGAGTCCAGAGGGGGAAAATGGCAGTAGGTCTAGTCTTTGATGTTGGCACCCAGGAAATCCAGAAAGCCTGGGTAGTTGGTTCAGAATTGGTGGTCAAAGAGGTTCACGGTGATTCACGATGTACTACTGAACTCTGGGCTGGTGTGACACTGACCAATCCCATCATACCTCCACCATGCCCATACTTTCTGTCTAGAATACTCTTTCTACTCTTCCTTACCAGATTATCTCCTATTCATCGTTAGCAATTAGCTTGGAGATATTGTTTATTTAGCTTAGTTTGTGTCAAGCATAGAGATTTGTGATTTTACAGTTAAGGGAGCTAAGCCAAACTTTCTAGCCTACTTTTTTTCTTTCTTTCCCACCCTCCCTCTCTCCATCCCTCCTTCATTCTTTCCTTCCTTTCTTTCCTCATTCCTTCTTCCCTCCTTCCTTCCCCCCTCCCCCCTTCCTTCCTTCTTTTTTTTTTGGTCAGGATCTCATTGTATCTTCCAGACTGGAGTGCAGAGGCATGAGCATGGCTCAATGCAGCCCTGACTTCCTGTGCTCAGGTGATCCACCTCAGCCTCCTAGGTAGCTGGGACTACAGGCACATGCCACCATGTCTGACTAAGTTTTCTGTAGAGACAAAGTCTTGCTATGTTGCCCAGGCTATTCTCGAACTCCTAGGCTCAAGCAACTCTATCACCACAGCCTTCCAAAGTGCTAGGGCTACAGGTGGGAGGGACTGAGCCTGGCTTAGCCTACTTTTTTCTAATCTAGTGGATTTTAAACTGACTTTTTAATAAAATGTTACTATGAACAGCAATATCAATTCAATGTTTCTAATCTTTCAGATTCAGTTAACATTTAGATTTTTTTTTTTTTTTTTTTGAGTTGGAGTCTCACTCCATCGCCCAGACTGGAGTGCAGTGGCCGCTCCCGGCCACCGCAGCCTCGACCTGCTGGGCTCCAGGGATCCTTCCGCCTCAGCCTTCCGAGTAGCTGGAACTACAGGCGCGCGCTACCACGCCCGGCTGGTTTTTTGATTTATTGTAGAGATGGGGTCTCACCAAGTTGCCCAGGCGGATCTCGAACCCACGGGCTCAGGCAATCCACTCACCTCAGCCTCCCAAAGCGCTGAGATTACAGGCTGAGCCACCGAGCCCGGCTACCATTTAGATTTTTTTAAACTATAATTTTTTTTTTTTTGGAGTCAGAGTCTCACTCCAGCACCCAGGCTGGAGTGCAGTGGCATGCTCACGGCCACCCCAGCTTCGACCCGCTGGGCTCTGGCGATCGTTCCGCCTCAACATTCCAAGTAGCTGGAGCTACAGGCGCGTGCTACCATGCCCCACTAATTTTGATTTATTGTAGAGATGAAGTCTCGTCAAGTTGCCCGGGCTGGTCTCGAACACGCAGGCTCAGGCAATCCACTCACTTCGGCCTTCCAAAGTGCTGAGATTAGGCCGGGCACGGTGGCTCATACCTATAATCCCAGCACTTTGGGAGGCAGAGGTGAGAGGATTGCCTGAGTTTGAGACCAGCCTGGGCAACTTGGCAAGACCTCATCTCTACAATAAATAAAACAATTAGGCAGGTGTGGTGGTACGTGCCTGTAACTACTTGGAAGGCTGAGGTGGAAGAATTGCCTGAGCTCAACAGGTCGAGGCTGCAGTGGCCGTGAGCGTGCCACTGTACTCCAGCCTGGACAACAGAGTGAGACTCCAACTCAAAAAACAAAAAACAAAGTGCTGGGATGACAGGCTTAGCCACCGAGCCTGGCCTAAATCATAATTTTTCTTAACCTAATAATAGTTAGTCTTTATTTTCTTTGCAGACTACAGAGACTTCTACTGGAACTCTAAAAATTAAAAAAAAAAAATCTAACTATATTGCTATTATAATTTCTACTAGTACTATTATTAAAATACTATTTCAGAAATCAGTATGTTAAAGAGATGTTTGCATTCCCATGTTTATTACAGCACTATCCACAGTAGCAAAGATATGAGATCAGCCTAAGTATTCATCACCAGATTAATGGATAAAGAAAATGTACACGAGGATCAACAATTAAGTTCATGAACCCATCCTAGAAAAAGTGCTACATGCCTCATTGTGAATATCACTATGGTCACCTTTGAAGTACTCTACCTGGGAAACTCTGCATTGACACCATCACCTAGTCCACCCATTAAAGCAATTTTGGAACTCTTTTTCTGGAATGGCTACCAGAGCTGTCATATTACCCTTGATGTCCTGAATGTCATCAAAATGTCTTCCTTTCAATATTTCCTTTATCTTTGGATAGAGAAAAGAGTCACGGGGAGCCAGATCAGGTTAGTATGGAGGGTGTTCCAATACAGTTATTTGTACAGTGCTGCCAATGTAAGTGCACGGTGGCAAGTTCACGAACTTAATTGTCAGACCTCAACAAATACAGCTCTGATGGGTATCCCAGAAAAAGAGTTCCTAAATTGCTTTGATGGGCGGACTAGGTACCAGTGTCAGTGCATAGCTTCTCAAATGGGGTACTTCAAAGGTGACTTTAGTGATATTCAGTGATGAGGTATATAGCACTTTTTCTAGGATGCTTCACAAACCTAATTGTCAGACCTTGTATATTTATATGGGGGGCTAAAAAAAACTGTATACACATTTTAAGAGATGTTATCGGCTGGGCGGGGTGGCTCATGCCTATAATCACAGTACTTTGGGAGGTTAAGGTGAGAGGATTGCCTGAGTCCACGGGTTCAAGACCAGCCTGGTCAACTTGGCGAGACCTCATCTCTACAATAAATTAAAAAAAGTAGCCGGGCATGGTGGTGTGTGCCTGTAGTTCCATCTACTTGGAAGGCTGAGGCAGAAGGATCACCTGAGCCCAGCAGTTCGAGGCTGTGGTGGCGGTTAGCATGCCACTGTACTTCAACCTGGGTGACAGAGTGAGACTCCAACTCCAAAAACAAACAAAAAAGAGATATTATCTATGTATTACTTTTCAAAGTTGAATTAGAGTAGCAATGTGTAGTATGATGTTTGCTCAATCATGCTTCCACTGTTTTCTTTGCTCTGCCTATCACATGGTGACACAAGCATTCATTTGATTAATGCCATCTTTTGGGTGAACATCATACTTAAAATGTGTATATATTTTTGGCAACACACACACACACACACACACACACACACGCATGCACGCACACTGGAATACTATTTAGCCATAAAAAAGAATGAAATTCTGCTATTCACAGCAGCATAGATGAGTTAGGAGGACATTATATTATATTAAGTGAAATAAGCCAAGCACAGAAAGATAAATACTGCACGTTCTCACTCAGATATGAAAGCTAGAAAAGTTGAGCTCATAGAAGTAGCATGGAAGAGGCTAGAAGGAAAGAGGGTAGGAGGGGATAGTCAGAGGTTGGTTAAGAGATACAAAGGGGCAGACAGATGGGAGGAATAAGTGCCAGTATTCCACTCTAGGGAGACTATAATAAACAACAGTGGATTGTGGATTTTCTTGGTGTGTGTTGGAGTTTCACTCTGTCACCCAGCCTGGAGTGTGGCGGCACAATCCCAGCCACCACAGCCTTGACCTGTTGGACCCTGGCAATCCTTCCGACTCAGCCTTCCAAGTAGCCAGAACTACAGGTGCGCGCTACTACACCTGGCTAATTTTTTGATATATTGTAGAGACGAGGTCTCGCTGTATTGCCCAGGCTGGTCTCAAACCCCTGAACTCAAGCAATCCTCTCTCGCCTTGGCCTCCCAAAGTGCTGGGATTTCAGGCTTGAGCCACCATGCCTGGCCAGATTGTGTATTTTCAAATAGCTAGAAGAGCTGCGATAAATGTTGGAGGTGGTAGGTATCCTAATTAGCCTGATTTGATCACTATCCATTGAATACTGTACCCCAAAACATGTGCAATTATTTTGTGTCAATAGCATAATAATTTTAAACATAAAATTAAATAGCTCTTCATGAAGATTGGAAAAAAAGCTGCTCCATTATTCCTATCTCCTTGAAAGTAATGCTGAACAACTTTCCAGGCTTTGTTTGTTTAAATAGTTTTGAGTCAGTGTATTTGTAATAAACCTGAGAAACACTTACTAAATACCTGCCACACTGTTCTCAGCAGAGAGTCTGCAAAGGAGATTTTGATACCCCAAATGGGCTATAGAATTAGGTCTTCAGCATCCTGAACTCCTTGGTGGGCTTAGGAACCTCCATTAGTCAGCAGAAATGACAGAGGTCTGGGCAACTCACAGTCACTTGTTCCTGGAAATGGCTCATCCAGCTACTGGGAAATCCCTTAACTAGGAAAAATAAAAGCACCTTTTGCAAGAAATTTCCCCTTCTAAACCCCTGTAATATTTTTCACCCAGTCAGTACAAATAACAGTCACTTTCTGGGAAGGATTCCATGTGCCAGAATGACGAAGCATTGCTGCACTCCTTTCAGCTTTGCTGGGATCTCATGGTGCCTACTGCTGGGAGCCACGTTCCCCTTTTTCATAATCCAGGGATTCCCAGACTGTCGGAGTCATATCTTCACCCCAGGGGATGGATTAATGACTGGTCTAAGCCCATGTTTCATAACAAGTGTGTTATTGGCATTTTGAACAAGACAATTTGTGTGTGTGCAAAAGTACTCTGTGCTTTTTGGGACATTTTGTGTCCCTAGCAATGCCAGGAGTATCTTTCTATTGATGTGACTACTGAAAATGTCCCCTTCCTTTATGTTCATGACCCCGATGAGAACCCCTCTGAGGCAAGCCTGACTGACATGGTCTTCTTTACCAAGTTGTGATGCTCAGTCTTCTTGTAGGCAGAGTTGGCCAGCTGAGCAGTTCTGGCTGGGGTCAGAGAAAGTCTCCTGGTCTTCTGAGGAAGATTTTCTTCCCTGACAAGAGAGGCTCATGAGGAGAGAGTGGTTTTCCTCTGCCTTCCTTCTATTTTTTTTTTGTGTGAATCAGAGTCTCACTCTATTGCCCAGGCTGGAGTGCAGTGGCACACTCATGGCTACCTACCGCAGCCTCGACCTGCTGGGCAATCCTTTCTCTCCAGTCTTCCAAGTAGCTGGAACTACAGGCATGCGCCTCCACCCTCAGCTAATTTTTTGATTTATTGTAGAGACAAGGTATTGCCAAGTTGCGGAGGCTGGTCTTGAACCCTGGGCTCAACCTCCCAAAGTGCTGGGATTACAGGCATGAGCCACCATACTTGGCTCCCTTCCTTCTTGTCTCTCTCCCTGTCTATCTGTCTCCCTCCCTCCTTCCCTCCCTCCTTCCCTTCCTCTCTCCCTCCCTTGGTCACTCAGTCTGGAGTGGTACAATTACAGCTCATTGCAGCATTGATCTACTGGGCTCAAGTGATCCTCCAGCCTTTCAAGTAACTGGGACTACAGGTGAGCACCATGCCCAGCTAATTTTTTCTTTCTTCTTTTCTTCTTCTTCTTCTCCTCCTCCTCCTTCAAGACAGAGTCTGGAGGTATTGTTTAGCAATCCTTCTGCCTTGTCCTCCCAAAGTACTGGAATTACAGGTGTGAGCCACCATGCCTTCTGTCTCTTAACAGGCTGGGAGAGGCTGTGATGTTTGCACCTATGGAAACCATCTTGTGATCATGAGGCAACAAGCTGGAAAACCCCAGCAGGCTGCTGAGAAGGCAGAGTCAAGAATGGAAAGTTCCTGGATCCTGATTGACCTTGTTAGATTTCCAAAATCACCCAGGGACTGCCAGCTGTTGGGCTTTTTTACTAAGTAAAACCGAAATGTCCTACATTTAAAACCACTGTTCATCAGGATTCCTGATAGCCATAGCCAAACGCATTCCAACTTACTCAGAGAGCAAGGGCATTTACATGATGAGCTAGTTTAAGAAAGCATAAAGGTGTCAACAAAGATAGGTTTTTCTGTGACATTTTCCTTTATTGTTGTTTTTATATGATGATGTCCACAGCCCTCATTGTTTAGCAGTATAATAAAGCAAAGCATTTAAAGCCGTTGTTCACTTTCAGAACACCAAACTTTGATGAGACAAAAATCTAGCTACATTAAAAATATGAGGGTTGCTGGGTGTGGTAGCTCAAGTCTGTAATCCCAGAACTTTGGGAGGCCAAGGTGAGAGGATTGCCTGAGCTCAGGGGTTCAAGACCAGCCTGGACAACTTGGTGAGACCTCGTCTCTACAATAAATTTAAAAAAAATAATAAGCCAGGCGTGGTAGCTTGTGCCTGTAGTTCTAGCTACTTGGAAGGCTGATGCAGAAGGATCTCCTGAGCCCAACAGGTTGAGGCTGCAGTGGCCGTGAGTGTGTTATTGCCCTCCAGCCTGGATGACAGAGTGAGATTCCAACTCAAAAAAAAAAAAATGAGGGTCAGCGGGGCACAGTGGCTCACAGCTATAATCCCAGCAAATCCCAGTACCTTGGGAGACTGAAGTGGGAGGATCACTTGAGCCTAGGAGTTTGAGACCAGCCTGGGCAAAGAGTGAGACAAAATTAACAAAATTAGCTGGGCTTGGTGAGTCATACCTGTAGTCCCATCTACTCTGGAGGCTGAGGTGGAAGGATTGCCTGAGCGCAGAAGGTCAAGGCTGCGGTTGGTTGCGATCGTGCCACTGTACTCCAGCCTGGGTGACAGAGTAAGACACAGCAAGCCCTTTCTAAATATAATTCTGGGAGATGTCCACTCCTGGGAAATGGAGTAGACATACTTTTCCATGTTCCTCTCACCAAGTACAACTAAAAATTCTGGGTATTCTATATCAAAGAAGCACAAGAAAGCTGAAAGGCAAACTGGCCAAGGTCTTCAGGACCCAAGGACTGACATGGGGTTGACTTTCTAGGTTTTCTTTTTGCCTCATATATCCCAGAAGCCAATAATCTGGAAACACCAACAAATACAGACCAAAAAATACCCCCCACAAATGTCCCCATAACCAAACCAAAGGGCCAGGAGAGGAGGCAGCCTACCAAGTCAGAAAACTCTTAGACAATAACTGCTCTATCCAGCCAGACATCGGAGAAAAATCTCCCCCACCCACCATCCACTCCAGCAAAGGCTTCTGATAACAACATAAATGAGCTGCAATGCTGTTAATCAAATGAGAAAAAGGTAGGATTGTTTCATAATCTAGGTACTGGGTATACCTTGTCAACAAAGTGCAAAACAGAAATTGCTTCACAGTCTCTGGGAAAGAGCATCACCTGACGATGAAACAAAAGTAAAACTGCTAAATGCTGTGCTTCGGAGCCTGCTGGTGAAGTCAAGTCAGTGTTGGTTCTTCGAAGGTCGCGACCCAGACCTGGCCTGGGAAGAGGTGAAGGGTGTACAGTCAGGAGAAGGGAATGATGGAGCCCAGATGGAGTTGCCAGTGTGCTCTAGATCAAAGCCAGTCTCATCCCCCTTAGCAGGGACAAGTCAGTATGAGATGTGTGATCCAGTGCAGAACTTGGGGAAATCCAGGGTCACTGGGTTTCTGGAAAGGAAAAAGAATGAGGGAACAGTACAGGCAGAAAGAGAGGTGAGAAATGATGTTTCTGTGGGCCTCACAACCAGACCTCTAGGGAAGTAAGGGCTTGTATTTGTCCCATTTGACGGATGGGACCTCAGAGGCACAGAGAGGTGAGATGACAGCACAAGAGGTAAGCCTCAACTTGGATGACATTCAGCTGATTTCAGAGTCCTCTCTCTGAAGCCCACACAACAGACTCATGAAAAACGAGAAGACTTCAGCAGCATTATGGCATGACTACTACATTGTCTTCTGCACCCTGGCATCCTTTACTGACTAACGTACTTGGTTTGATTTTTTTTATAACAGTTTTATGTCCACAACAGTGGCTCTTAGGAGTGATGGCCCCCAGGGAGCATCTGGCAACATTTGGAGACATGTTAGGTTGTCACAACTGGAGGTGGGTGAGTGCTACTGGTATCTGATGGATACAGGCCAAGGATGCAGATAGTATCCTCCAACAAAGAGGACAGCCCCACAACAAAGAAGTATATGGTCCAAAATGTCAGCAGTGCCAGGGTTAAGAAATCATGTTCCTTGGGTTCTGGCCTTTGACCCCAGACTCCAGTCACTGGGGCCTTACGGTCAGCACTCTCAGTTGCTGTCCTTCTTCCTGCATGAAAGACTCCCCAGGACCTTAGCAAAAATCCTGGGTAGCATAGGGAGGATTACTGCTTCTACATCCAACTCATAACATGCTTAGCACCCAACAACAGCCGGTTCATAGCTCCTTAATGAATGCAGTAGAACGTGGAGGTGAGAGTATCAGCTGACATCCTTTCTCAACCACCCTCCGGCTCTACAAAAAGCAGCATGACCAAATGCCCAAAGCCTGGATCCAAGGGGCACAGGCTCATGTTCTGGACAGGCTATGCAGGCTTGGCAGCTATTCCCATCAGGAGATAGCCTTAGGCTGGGTGTGGTGGTTCATGCCTGTAGTCCCAGCACTTTTGGAAGGCTGAGATGGGAGAACCACTTGAGCCCAAGAGTTCAAGATCAGCCTGGGCAACATAGCGAGACCTAATCTTTACAAAAAAAAAAAATTAGCCGGGCATGTTGGCATGCGCCTGTAGTTCCAGCTACTTGGAAGGCTGAGGCAGAAGGATTGTCTGAGCCCAGGAGGTCAAGGCTACAGTGAGCTATGATCATGCCATTGTACTCCATCCTGGGCAACAGGTAAGACCCAACTCCCCCGACCCCCGCCAAAAAAAAAGGGGAGGATTACTTTCCCATGGCCTTGGAGAAAGAGGTCACAGAATCTATGTGCCCTGAACATTGGAGTGAACTTGGGCACATGCCCACATTTTGTCAGGACACCTCTGAAGGTGAAGGCATCAAGTGCCTAGGAAGAGAAGTTTGGGGACAGCTCTTTTCTAGTTCCTGGTGGCTCTCCATGGTGTGAAAAAGAACCCACTGGCACCATGCTGTCATGTGAGGAAGCATGAACCAGGCTGTCCTGATGGCTACACAGCTGATCAAGGGAACATTCACCCAGAAAGGGGCAGACGGGACTAGACAGAGGCATGGCTGCTACATGGGCAAGTCTGGGGGTGGTCAACATGATAGATAGCCAGCTGAGGTGAAACTGAATACCAAACTCCCCCACCCAAAAAAAGACAGAGATCATAAGACTAGCAGAATGGACTCTTCGTTGCAAAAAGATACCAAATTATATTATAGCTGGGCATGGTGGCATGTGTCTATAGTCTCAGCTACTTGAGAGACTTGAGTCCAGGAGTTCGAGGCTGCGTGGAGCTTGATCACACCACTGCATTCCAGCCTGGGTGACAGAGCAAGACTCTGTCTCAGAAAAGAAAAGAAAAGAAATGATTTTTTAAAAAGAGGGGAAAAAAGAATATACCAAATTATAAACAGGATGTAAGGTCATGTCAGGCAAGGGTTAAGTCACACACCCCTACACTTAAAGAATAAACTATGTTCTAACTGCTGCAAGGTTTTTTCTTTTTCTCCGACAGCTAAACAAGCTTTGGCCTAGAGATAAGCAATATTAAAACTATTGCAGCTCATCAGTTGACTAACTCAACCCGTTCCACTAGCCATAACTACAGCTTTGATAGAACAAGAGACTGACTTCAGTAACTTTCTCTTGGTAGGAGTTCATGGATCATTGGCTGACTTTGGCCAGCTTGCAGAGGTTGTCCACCTGCATGCCTTCGTGTCTTGAAAAGACCTTTTGGCACATAGGGCCTAGTTGTAATACATTTATTACTTATTTATTCTACAGAACAATAAACACCTTTATGACATGAACTAGAAGAGGATTAATTTGCCTTTCTGGACCTTGATTTTTCCTCAGGTAGAACTCCAGCTCCTTGCCTTCTAGCACATAGCCATCTGCTCGGCCACACTGGCCCGGTCTTGATATAATGCAAGCAAGAAGTTTGCCCTGCTGGAACTGCTTCCTCAGAAGACTGCTGATTTTGGCATTCTTTTTTCTTTCAATGTGTTTCTTCTGAATTTTTTTGAATCGTTTTTTGTTTAAAATCTTGTCTTCCTCAGGAGTCAGCCTGGCCCCCTTCTTGTGGCCCAGGGGCAGCACATAGTGGGACTTATACCACTGTCAGGATGGTGTGCTGTCAATGAGCATGATACAGTTCTTCATTAGGGTCTTGGTATGGACCAACTCATTATTGGACGCATTATAGACAACATTGATGATCTTTGTTTTGTGAGTACAACACTCAGGAGAAGTTGCCCACATCCAGCCTCAGGGCATGGTATTTCTTGTTATCTCCTCGCACACAGATGCGGCAGGGGCCAATCTTGGTGATGGCAGTGGGGTGTCCCAGCTCATACTTCCACTTCTTGTGGTAGGGCTTTCTCTTGCCCTCAGTCTTGCTGTGCTTGTGCCAGTTGTCCTGAGAGATACCCATCGCTAGCCACTGGTTGGAAAGAGTTGTAATACACTTAAGTGCTAAGTCCCCACACCACAGTGAACCTGCGTCATATGTTGCATGCATGTTTGTTCAATATGCATATCTCAGGACCCCCTTCATGGATATTCATAGTCCCTTCTGTAACCTATTGTATATGAATGTTTAGCCAGCCCCTATCAGCATAAAGCTCCTGCCTCAGGCCCTCCTTCTGTCTCTGGTTTTGGCCTGAGGCACACTCCCCAGCCTGAAGGATGGTCACCCTGCAAGCTGTAATCCTTTATTTAAGATAGCCTCCTCTCCTTTTCCAAATTCATAAGTTGTGTGTGTGTGTGTGTGTGTGTGTGTGTGTGTGTGTGTGTGGTGTGTGTGTGTGTGTGTGTGTTTCTTTTGAATTGAATCTCACTTTGTTGCCCAGGCTAGAGGGCAGTGGCGTGATCATGGCTTACTGCAGCCTCAACCTTCTGGACTTGAGCAATTCTTCTGTCTCAGCCTCACGAGAAGCTGGGGCTTCAGATGCATGCCACCATGCCTGGTTTATTTTTTGATTTTTCTGTAGAGACTGGGTTCTATTGTGTTGCCTGGGCTGAGCTCAAACTCTTAGGCTCAAGCAATCCTCCTGTCTTGACCTCTCAAAGTGTTGGGATTATAGGTGTGAGCCACCGCACCCAGACTGTGTGTGTCCTTTAACAGTTGCATAGTCCTTATGGAGGGATCTTATGGAGTGCTCGGCTGGACTTTAAATATGGGACAACCCTCCTCTTCAACCTTCCTCTGTTCTATTCTGGTGTCCTGATTCCCTGCAATTCTGATTCTCTTGATAGACTAAGGTGGGGAGAGTCAACCAGTGTTAAGGGAAGCACTAGGGAACTGGGTATTCACTGCTGCCATGAAGCAAATGTGATCTAAATGGCTAGCGGCCCAAGATCAGGACAGAGAAGCAGCGTCAAGCTTCAGGCCCGAGTGATGACCAAGTCATGGGCAAGGATGAGGCGGCAGGTCAGCTAGGAGTGGGGGAGACAGGAGTAAACTGGGAAGTTGCACAGAGACAGAAGGAAGAGGAGTTTCCCAACTTGGGCGCCACACAAAAAATACAGGGCTGAGCTCAATTTTTTGGGTGTGAGAAATGTGGGATATGGTGTGGCAGCAAGTTAAATGTACAGAGTTATGGCAGTTTTGAGAGAACAACCCGGGTTTGAACTACACAGGTCCACTTCGACGGAGATGTCCTTCCACCTCTGCTACTCCTGAGACAGCAAGACCAACCACCCTCCCCTTCCTCCTCCTCAGCCTTCTCAACGTGAAGACAAAGATGGAGACCTTCATGATGGGCTTCCACTTAGTGAGTAGTAAATATATTAAATATATTTTCCCTTCCTTATGATTATCTTCTTCCTTTTCTCTTCTCTCCTCTATTCTCCTTTCCTTTCCTTGTCAATGTCTCTTGCCAAGGCTGGAATGCAGTGACATGATTGTGGTTCACTTCAGCCTTGATCTTCTGGGCTCGGGCAATCCTCCCACCTCAGCCTCCAAAGTAGTTGGGACTACAGGTGCACGCCACCATGCCTGGCTAATTTTTTGATTTTTTTTTTGTAGTGATGAGGTCTTGCTATGTTACCTAGGCTGGTCTCGAACTCCTGGACTCAAGCAATCCTCTTGCCTCAGCCTCCCAAAGTGTTGAGATTACAGGCATGGACCAACTTGCTCTGCATATGATTTTCTTAATAACATTTTCTTTTCTTTTATTGTAAGAACACAGTATGTAATACATATAACATACAAAGTATGTGTTATCAGTTGTTTATGTTATTGGTAAAGCTTCTGGCTAAGGTCAACAGTAAGTTATCAGTTAAGTTTTGGTTAGTCAGAAGTTAGACTCAAAAGTCAGAAGTTAGACTTAGATTTCTGACTGTAAGGGAGCCAGCATCCCTAATCCCTGCATTGTTCAATGGTCAACTGCACATCCAAATTCCGCCCTCCACTCCCTACTAACTCTGCATTGGTCAATCACTTACTGTCTTTGTGCAAAATAGGAATGAAGCATCTGACTTAGTCCCTAGCTCCACAGAGGGTCTGCTCAACAGTGCTGGTTCCCTTTTTCCTTTACGGATGCAATCGACTCATGATGACTCAGCACATATGCCTGTTTTAACCCTCTTGTTCAGTGACACACTTTGCTCTGAGCCAAGTGCTGTCTTTCCTTTCACTTTTTATATTTTCCTTAGCAGTTGGTTAATAGATTTACTCTAAATACACAAAACTTGTAGTAGTTAGGCCTTGAGTCAGGAAAGCATGTGTTCTTTGAGAATGCAATCTAACTGAAATTTTGCCAAAAGTAGGGGAAAAAAATAAAGCTCACTTTGAACTTTTTGTTAATATTATATCTCTGTCATCACTTTCTCTTTTAGCCAGGATCATTTCATTTTAGCAATTTAAGTAATGCTCTTGGTCCTATGAATAATTCCGGTCATGCAAAGGGCAGGTTGGTACCAGCTATTCTCACTTAGATTCCTGCCTAGATAAGATTTGTGACACAAAAAGAAAAAAAAAAAGCCCATTAAAAAAAAAAAAACATGAGGGGAAGAAAAAAGAGACAAGACAATGCAGCTAAGATCAATCCATTAATTATTGGAGTTTATTTCCAAGCATGTGAAAACAATGCCAGCCGGGCTCGGTGGCTCAGCCTGTAATCCCGTGCCTTGGGAGGCTGAAGTGAGTGGATTGCCTGAGTAAGCGGGTTTGGGCAACTTGGTGAGAACTCATCTCTACAATAAATTAAAAAAAAAAAATTAGCAGGGTGTGGTAGCGCACGCCTGTAATTCCAGCTACTTGGAAGGCTGAGGCGGAAGGATCGCCAAAGCCTAGCAGGTCAAGGCTGCGGTGGCCGGGAGCGGCCACTGCACTCCAGTCTGAGCGACAGAGTGAGACTCCAACTCAAAAAAAAAAAAAAGAAAAGAAAACAATGCCTTATTGAAGGATATGTAGCAAAGACCATTTTTTTAAGAACTG
Organism: Tarsius wallacei; assembly: GCA_963574415.1. Classification (NCBI taxonomy): domain Eukaryota; kingdom Metazoa; phylum Chordata; class Mammalia; order Primates; family Tarsiidae; genus Tarsius; species Tarsius wallacei. Next base: position 23,120 of record CAUYQG010052492.1, read on the forward strand.
ATTTTCCCTTTAGTTACAGAATTCCAAGCTTTTTCAGACTTCAGATGTGCACAGCTAACTTTGCCTCCTTTGTGACTTTGTTAGCCTACCTAGCCTTGTACCTAATGAGCTAGCGAGCTGTGAGTGCAATTTGTTAGGTGAATCGTCGACAACAAAGGATCCTTAAAAGGGAGATAGTGAGCTGGCTCGGTGGCTCAGCCTGTAATCCCGTGCCTTGGGAGGCTGAGGTGAGTGGATTGCCTGAGCCCATGGGTTCGAGACCCGCCTGGGCAACTTGGCGAGACCTCATCTCTACAATAAAT
>CAUYQG010052495.1:0-40447 GCA_963574415.1 Tarsius wallacei
GTGAGAACATATGGTACTCTGTTCTTTGTTTCTGTGATAGATCACTGAGTATGATCGACTCTAAATCCATCCAAGTTGCTGCGAAGTCCATATGTTTGCCCTTCTTTATGGCTGCATAATATTCCATTGTGTATATGTACCGCATTTTTTTGTGTGTGTTGGAGTCTCACTCTGTCGCCCAGACTGGAGTGACTGGCACACTCCAACCCGACCCACTGGGCTCCAGTGATCCTCAGCCTTCCAAGTAGCTGGAACTATAGGCGTGTGCTACCATGCCCAGCTAATTTTTGATTTATTGTAGAGACGAGGTCTCACCAAGTTGCCAGGGTGGGTCTCGAACCCGTGGGCTCAGGCAATCCACTTGCCTTGGCCTCCCAAAGTGCTGGGACTACAGGCTGAGCCACCGGGCCCAGCCATACCACATTTTTTAAATCCAATCCAGCTTCGATGGGCAGCATTGTTGGTTCCATGTTTTTGCTATTGTGAATAGAGCTGCAACAAACATATGTGTGCAGGTATCTTTTTTGTAAAATGATTTGAGTTCCTCTGGGTATTACTGGCATTCTTATAGATACCAACTCTGACATATAAGTCACCATAGTAATGGTTACATAAAATTGTTTTTCAGGAACCAGAGAATAGTTCTTGCCTACAAGTTGGTTTAGACCGCCAACCCTCCAACTGGGCCTGTGTGAATGCCCCAAAAGTGACTTTTTGACATCAGAAGGCCAAAAAGTTCTCCCTCAGATCATCCTAACCCCACCATTTTCCAAGCATGTATTCCATGCAGAGCCATAAAACTTGACTATGCTTGTGCAAATCTCCAATTACCTCACTTTTCCTTACCCCCCAGTTACTTTTCCCCACACCTCGTACCACTCTGCTTCTCTATCCCATAAATATTCCTCATACCTCAACTTCAGGAAGGTGGATTTGAGACCTCTTCTCCCACCTCTCACGTGGCTGCCTCATGAATAACTCTCTTTTGCATAACTCGTCATCACAGTGATTGGCTTGCTGCATGCAGGCAGAAGGAATCTGGTTTGATACCAACAAAACCTCCTTATGGAGAAGCTGGCTATGGTCACTGCTCACCTTCCCCCGATACCCCATTTTGCACCTGGTTGATTTGGGCTCTGAGAGAGTCACTTGTTCAAAAGCCCATGTGGTAAGAAACAGTGCTGGGGAACTATATCCCAGGCCTTTGTAGTTCCAAAGTCTTTCTTTTATTCTCTCATTCCCTAGGGTGCTTTCCTGAGAATTCTAGTCTTGTGAGACAGTTTGCAAAAAAGAGACAAACAAAAAAAACTTGTGATTTCATCCATAGGGAAAAAGTTCCATATGATTATCTCCCTTTAGGATCTCACAGCATATAGTATATTAGAAAAGCCCTAAAATAATAAACCCTGTTGAGCTTTGTCTATCTTGGAATTTACTAACCTAATCGGACCTTGGAACACGTAACACTCATTAACATCTCTTCTAATGAACATCATTTAGGAAAATCTTACTGTACCAGCATTTTCCTATCTAGAGAAACTGATGAAAATGTTTATGACTGGAGAGGATCAGCCCAGGGTACTGTGCCACATTGGTGAGGGATCTCTACCATGTGGCTTTGGTGCCGGCTCAGAATTTCCGGGTCCTTTTCAGACCTGTCTGCATTGCAATACATAGCTTATTTTTACAAGTGACTTTCTCTTTCTGCTCTTCTCTAGGCACACTTCCTTGGTATGCCATCTCATAAAAATGTTAAAAAGCATTAAAATCAATTTAGGGACTGTTATGACACCAGTTAAGGTAACTAGAGGTCTCCTAGGTATTTCAAAACTACCTTTGGCATCAGTCCTTGTTTCAATGTTTAGTTAACGGATTATTGTATTCTGGAGTTACAAGTAAACTAGTGATATCATCTAGTCTTTTCCCTACAGGGTGGCATAGAAAAGAGGTTTCTCTAATTTGATAGAAGCATTCCCAATTAAAAAAGCAATCCTACCTCAAATCTTTTATACCTGACCTCATTTTAGATCAAACATAGCAATCTTTCCAAATGGAATTTTCTAGCTTGCAAATGTGTGGATATGTGTGTTAATGGTGGTGGCAGTGGTTGTCATTTAGTGATGTCCTCATTAGAGAGTTAAAGAATAATGTCTCTGCAGAATTACAGTGACTATATTTGAACTGTCAGCCATCTTCTCATGATACATTGCACCTTGCATCTTTTTGCTGTAAAACTGCAATGCTATAAATCTAGAAAGAGACAGGAAAATTACAAATTAGGCATATTGTGCTATTAGCTGCAGATTTCATGGTAAATTCTGCACATAAAAAATTCCCTGTGATGGTTCTATCTATGAGAATTTGTACATACTTCATACATATCTTTCAAAATGAAGACTGATGAAAAATGGTTTGGCCAAGCAATAAATACATAATGAAACATCACCTTTGATCTTTCTTGTTTCTATGAGGTCAAAGTTGGGATGGGTTATAAATCATGATTTATGCCTTTAAGTCCTGTTTTTTTTTTTAAAGCAGCCTTTTTCCTCATTGGTTTGATTTTAAATTGTTTAATTATTTATCAACCTGCAGTACTTTCACTTCTTCAATATTAGGTATATTTTTAAAATTGTGGATACAATTTGATTTTCAAGATTTGGCTTTGTTTTTCAACCCCAGTGCATTATTTTTTTTTTTAATCTATTGCATTATAACAACATTATTATGGGGAGTTAGTTGCAGTAAATAAAAACCTAAAATACTACATATACATATGTATACAAACACAGTATGTCTGTGTACATACACACACACGCATATTTATGTGATCAACTGCTATCCAAATATAGTATTTTATTTTTTTTTAAAGCAAGATTTATTGAGAGGTCAGAAAAGCTCCCACAGTGGGAGGGGACCCAAGGGGGTTGCCTGATAGTATTTTAAGTATAATTTTCAGACATTTTCTTCATCTGGTTTCTCTTTTTCTATTTTGCTTCAAAACTCAAACTTCTAAATGCTCACAGGAACTGTGGCAACTCAAAAACATGAGATGTTTCATACACAATTATAATGGATTAAAAAATACAGCCTGACTTGATGATGTAGTCATTTAGTGACAAAGAACTTTTAAAAATGTTTTTCCTTCATAAGATGATTGGTTAATAGTACAAGAAAACCTAAACTGGCTTTACAGCCTCTTAGAGGCAACCTGGTCCTCTCAAACTAGAGAGACAGCAAGCAAGTCCCTTTTTATCGTCATGGTTGGTCTTAAATGTTAGGGCTGATGGAGGGATGAGACTTTGTAGCACATATAGCCCCGAAATGCCACACTATTTGATGTTAAAATACATCAATTAACTTTTTAGCATAAATTGATGCCATAATTGGATACTGGCAAAAGCTTGTTTCATACATTACTCTTGTTAATTTGTTTTTATGCCCCAGTTAAAGTTCCATGCCACTTAGTACCTCATGGGGAAGAAAGAGTTGGCATCATACTTGAGAAAAACCCTGGGGTGCCTCATACACAGGGTAAAATACCTCCTTCCTCCCCCACATGGTCTTCATACCTTGAGAGTTAGTTCTCTTAACTATGAAATTGTTGAAACAGCACAGAATATTTTAGCTAAACCAGCGTCACCTCATTAAGCATCCTTAGCAAGGGTTGAATGTGGCTGTGTGGCCACTCTAGTGAATATAGTCCCAGCACTAAAAAACATTTATTGCCACCATTAAAAAAAAGAACTTTTAAAATGAGTTTGAAAGAAAGCCATTACCTCCTTAACTACCAAATAAACTCAGTGGTCTATGTAGATTATGATGAAATATCTCTGGTGCTTCAATCTTATTCTCTTTGTTCCTTAAGCTGTAATTCATGCTGGGCTTTTGCTGACAACTTGGTAACTGTTCTTGCCTCTCCTTGTCCCTCCTCGTTCTCCTCAGCCTGCTGTTCCCCACTTAACGGTTTTTGGTTTTTTTGCTTTATGCTCTTACTTTAATCTTGGAATAAACCTGTTTATTCCTTATTTTCTTTTTAAGCGTGTATGTGTAGTTGAAGGCATAGAAACCTTAAATAAAACTTTGCTGCTTTTTGGGGGTGGGAACCAGCTATTACAGTGTGTGTGACTTTTAGCTTTTTTTTGTGTACAGATATTGCAATTCGCTGATATGTATAGATTGTGACATATTTAGGAAAGCTTAAGTGAATGGACTTAAATCATCAAAATTGAGAAGTATCCAGTTTCCCCACTATCAAACTGGCCAATGTCTAAATATTCAGTTTCTGGAAAGCTCTGAGAATCCTAACAAGCATTTTCAGCACTTTTTCATTCAGAGAGGGTGGATCACAAAGTCTTTTCTCCACCTATTTTCTCCTGCATGCTTTGTAGCATATGTTGAATGTAGCTGTGCTCTGTCTTTAAACACAACAATAGGAGTGGGATTTGGCAAAGTCTTTTTGGGAATAATATAATTGTGAGGGTCTCAACTATTGTGCCGGTCAGCCATAGTCTTGACCTTATTCCTTATATTTCCTCAGTAATAGCAAAAGTGCTTTGGGCAAGAATTAGCTAAGTCTTCCTTTTCAGCAGGGCCAGAGTTTTCAACACTCACTGCAAATCACTGTTATCATTTTGCGACTAGATGTCTCCTGAAATTAAACCTAGGCATTCCAGTGAAAAGGGGGCTTAGCAAAGCTAGCATCCAGGTGTGTGATGTTCACATTTATTTCAAGCAAACAATATTTTTATTGGAGCAGAGGACCTGAATTATCTGTCTATTTTTATTTTTTAAAATTTTAATTAATTAATTTTTTGTAAAGACGAGGTCTCACTATGTTGCCCAGGCTGGTCTTGAACTCCTGGGCTTAAGAGATCATCCCACCTCAGCCTCCCAGAGTGCTAGGATTGGTGTAAGCAACTGGCCTATCTACCCACATTTAAATCCCTATGCACTACTGTTGGGTCTAGCAAGCTGGACAAGGACAAGGAGCCTTCATAGCTGCAGAGTGACAGCCAGGGATAGGGGAACAGGCCAAGAGAGCTGGTTCTAATTTCCTCTCCCCTCTGTTCTAGATGTCTCCATTTGCACTCTAAAAGCTTCATTTTCCTATCTTGGAAGTCAGGATAAGGCCAGGGTTGTGAAACAAAGCAAAATAATAGATACGAAAACTGTAATTAGTAACACAAATGTGTCAGGTAAGAGTGTTGTTTGGCTTGATTTATGGTGGGGCCAGCTCCCTGGGCATGCATCCTATGCAGTCACATGGGGCCAGTGCTCAGAAGGACCCCGCCCTTGGTTAATGCTCTGCCATCTTGAGATTCTGAATAATTTTTGAATAAGGGGTTTTGCATTTTCATCTTCCACTGGATGGATCCACCAGATTATGCATTCCATCCTGATTGCAGGTACATGGTTGGTTTGCACAGATGTATTTGTTCTCTGAGCAAGTGTTCTGGGCCCCTGCTGTGAGCAGGTGTGATTCTAGGCCCTGGGTCAGTCCCTAAGCACACTTAATTCTAGTTGAGGGAAAAGGGTCTTGCCACAGATGTTCTCACTTGCAAGACAGAGGCACATGGATGGAGAAGCCAATGACTCTGAGGCCTCAGGGCCTGTTCCTTTGGGTCCTCTCCCAAGGCCTTGGGAGGAACTCTAGAAATTTAAAAATTATATTGATGCAAAATTGTATGATCTTTGCCTCCACTGCTGGATCCACCTCTGCTGTTAGGGAGTACTTTTTGGAAATTCACGGGATGTTTTTGGTTGTCATGATTGGTTGTCTGCCCACCAGTGCTGGCCCTTGGTGGGCAGAAGTCAGGAATGCTAGACTTCTACAGGGTAGCCAACAATTGCGCATGTTAGATAATTTTCCGGTGTCCTCATGTGTTATCCTACCCAACAGTCAAATGACCCAACCAGACATCCTTGTAAGCAAAAACTGGTTTCCATTTACAGAAGCCAGGAACTTAATGACATATTCCACATAAGTACAATATACTTTCACATGATTTTAATGTGTGTAGAATCATCCAGGAGTTCAAGTACAATCAAATTAGAGGAAAGATTATAGTTTGTTTCATCTGGGACTTATTCAAGATTTACTATTTTTGAAATTTTGTCACTGACAGCAAAACTGCTAGTGTCACTGAGTCTCTGATGTAGCATGTCTGTACCGAGTCTGCATGGGCTATAGCTTTAAGGGCAGTTTGATGCACCAATATACTCAAGTATATTTATTGGCCCTTATTTCAACATGTCAAGTGCAAACTCACTATTATAAGCAGGTGCCAGTCTCTGACATCTTGTTCTATTGTTTAGCCCAGTGCAGGCATCAGGAAACTAAGGCCTGTGTGCCAAATTCATCCTGTGACCTGTTTTTGTACAATCCATGAATCTATACATTTTTAAAGAGTTGTAAAAAAAAAAAAGAATATGCAATAGGGACCCTATGTGGCCCACAAAACCTAAAATATTTACCTTCTGGTCCTTTACAGAAAAGAATTGCTGATTCCTGACCTGGTATAATAATGTCAGAGCATTATGTATATATATATGTAGTTCATTATGAATTATTTTCCTTTTTATTTCTCCAATATATTACACTAAGGACAGTATATTGAATCAAGCAATTTGTCTGCCAGTTGAGTATTTACTACTTTCTTTCAGAATGGTAAAGTAGGTGTCAAACATTTGTTATGTTGAGGTTGATGCGTTGAAAGTCATTGGTTTTGTGTGGGAAGAGCCATTCCAGCCTGAAGGCTCACGGGATGCTATCTTCTCCACCTTTGTGTGTCCCTTCTCTCTCCCATTCCCTTTAGTTCATGATTGTCTGGGGACATACCCACACTTCTGCTCTATCCACTCCTCTCATTTCAAGGCCCATGGAGGGCAGGACCAACAATGGCAAGACTGGTGGCCTCTTGTCAGTCAACTCCAGTTCCTCCTACTGTGGACACCGGCCTCAAGCCCTCTGGTCCGTACTCCTGAGCTCGGATCCCAAGGCTGCTTTCTGGCCCAGAGCTCCCTTCCTCATCCCCTGCTTTCCTTCCCAGTCTCATTTCCTATATGTTCACACCCTCACTCTGTCCTCTCCTTAGTTCAGTTGCCCAAGGGTGACCATTTGGCTTTCCCTTTGGACTTGGCACAGAGGAAGGTTCTTCTACCTTCCTCTTCTTTTCCCACCTCCCCTTTGCTTGGCCTTTCCCCATCCACCTTCCTTTCCTAGTGCTGCCTCTCAAACTTGGCCTTAAGCTACTGAGAGCAGTTCTCCTTCATGCACCTTGGTCCTTCCAGTGCCTGGCGCTGGATCTGGTGCATGGGGGTGGCTTAATCTCTATGTGGATGCAATAAGCTCACTCTTCAAAATCTGGACTTTTTTTTCCCCATGGAAGCCTATGTGAAAAAGGAGAAATTAGGCATGACATTTTTGTACTGCATTTCCCTATTTTTATAAGGAAAGCCTTTTAGAAACTCATGTGTGAATATTAGGGACAAAGTGGTTTTTCCAGAAGGATTAAGACTTCCAGCCATTTCATTTGGAAAGGTGAGAAACCATGACAAAAAAAAAACCATTGGAAAGCCTGGTATTAGAGCAGGGGGATGAAGGAACAGAAGATCACCACTTTGGGGGGGAGGTGGATGTATAGATCTGTGGAGCTTACAGTGACACCTTTTCTCTAAAAATTGCCTCCCCACTTAGTAACCATGTTTTTACTACACAATCCTATCTCTAGACACATCTGAGGAGGCCCATAAAAATGTTGAACCACAAAAGCTTTCCTCTCTGCCTTAGTCACCATCCATATGCCAATAACTTAGTTAATATCCTCACCAATTCACTTCTGCATCTTTAGAGTAACTTTCTAGCTTCAGGGCCAAACCGGCCACTCCGGCAAAAACAAACAAAACAAAATAAACCAACGAAAAGCTATCCTCTTGGATAAACATGTAACCCCAAAAGGAAACAACAACCAAAAAAGCTCTCTTCTGTGTGATCCTCAAAACTCCCTTATGTAACATCCACTCTGGTGCTGTGAGAGCACTTCTTCTGCCTTGTCGACATTGGCTCTTAACAGTAAGTGACAGAAACTCAAGACAGACTTCCAAAAAAGGGAATTGATGGGCTCATATAACTTCTGACTTGGCTGGATGCAGTTGCTCAAATGATAGGATCAAGGGTCTCCGCTTGGCTCTGTGTGGCCTGCGTTCTCAAGTGGGCTTCCTCATGTGGTGGCAACGCTAGCTTTGGGAAGAAGGAAGTGTTTCCCTCTCACTCTTTCATTTTTTCTTCACATGATACCAGGGAGCTTTTATCCCTCCCTCTCCTTCAGCACAAGGGAAGAAGAGCCACATCTGATGACATTTGGAAGAAGGAACTAGGCATGTACAACTCAGTGGCCTCTTTTTAGAATGACTTGTCTTCAGGATGCTCATTTTATTGGTTGTTCATGTAGTAAATTTTTTTAGGACAGGATCTGTCCCTGCAAGGCAGATGCCTGTGGATTTTTTTTTTTTTTTGAGGGGGGATGCCGATAGGGAGTACAATTGTGACTTTAAGCGAAGCTTCATTCTCCAGTAATAAAGCTGGCATTGCTTACCTCTGTCATTCTGAGTCTTCCGTTGATATCTCTTAGATTTTTGTACAGGGGAAAGGGTGGTATTAAATACCAACCCACAAACCCATCTATAACCCAATTCATGATTTTTATTTGACCAATTTAGCAATCCCCCCCAAAAGATTTCTTCCTTTTGTATTGTGCTAACAAAGGCTTCCTCTGACCCTCATTGGCCTGAGTTGCATGCCAGTCCTTGAACAAATCTCTGAGGAGATGGGTCACACCTAAGGGTCAGCCCCACAAAGGACCACACAGACTGGAAATAGAGGAAGGGTGGGTCTCTTAAGGCAGTGCTTCTAAACAGTAGGTACATGCACATCAACTGGAGGTCTTTAAAAGTGCAGATTCTGAGTCAATAGGCTGCTGGCGTGAGGCCTGAGATTCTGCATTTCTAACAAGCTTCCACGTAATGCTGCTGGTGCTGGTCTATGGGCCACACTGAGTAAAAAGTCCTAGTGAACATTTTAGCGTGGTTCTCATTGGGGTCATGAGGCTGGAGAGGGGAAACAAACAGATTGCCACCATGCTTCCTTTCTGTCAACCCATTTTCATCTCCTCTGCTCAGTGAACACAGGTCCTAATTTTTGCATGAAACTTTCCTCAATAACTGCAATCCAGAGTGATCTGTTTCTTGTTGAACTCCTTAACATTTTACTGTATGAAATTAATCAAATTGTTTATGGTGGCAAGACATACAGGCATGAAAGAATCCTTGAGGCTAAATACATTCTTATAAAGCTAAAATAAAAGAAGAAACATCATTTCTCTTGTTGCAGGACTATTCTGTAATGCACGTATTGTTGGGCCATCCATTTCATAGGTGGATTAAGGGTTGAACAGGCTTCTCTGGCCTGGCCCACCAAGATAATTTGCTTCGTCAGAGAAAATTCGTTCTGCATTTCTAACTGATAATTATAAAAACAGTCATCTGGAACAAAAACAAGTTTTTCTTTGATTTGACATGAGCAAGAAATTCATTTATCATTTGAATATATACCAAAGTGGTAACAGTGGGCTAACTGCCATTGATGAGGTTGTTCCAGTTATCTAATACTGTATAATAAACCATGACCCAAAACTTAGTTGGTGCGCAATATGGATGTTGGTGGGGCAGCTTATCTCTGTCTTGGCATCAATTGGGGTGGATAGAAGGCTGGAATAATCTGAAGGCTCACTCATATGTCTGGTGCCTCAGCTGGGGAGACTCAAACAACTGAAGAATAGAACAGCCGGGACTTTGGGGCATCTCTTTCTATTTCTGTCTAATCTCTCCATATGGTCTCTTAGCATGGAGGCTTCCTATATGTCAACTCAGGGCTCTCAACGCACATGCTAAGAGAGGTTGTATGTGTGTGTGTGTGTGTGTGTGTGTGTGTGTGTGTGTGTGTGTGTGTGAGAGAGAGAGAGAGAGAGAGAGAGAGAGAGAGAGAGAGAGAGATGGAGGAAGAGAAGAAGGAAGAGAAAGAGAGAGTGATCAAGGACTAAGCTGAAGCCACGTCACCTTTTATGACCCGACCTGGGAAATTATACAGAATTATCTCCACTGAATTCTAATTGGTCAATGTAGTTACAAAGACCCACATAGATTCGAAGAGAGAGAACATGAATTCTCAGGGTAGAGAAGTGTCAAAACTATTGTAAGAAGAAGCTAAGGATTGGGGTGTGTGTGTGTGTGTGTGTGTGTGTGTGTGTGTGTGTGTGTGTGTAGCCATCTTTGAGGAAATACAAACTGCCATAAGCACTATGGGTGCCATCTAGAGTCTTTTAAAAGAAACACCTTTCTGATTATTTTCAAGGAGAATATGCTCCTTTAATAACCAGAAAAAATGGCCGGGCTCGAAGGCTCTGCCTGTAATCTCAGCACTTTGGGAGGCCGTGGTGAGTGAATTGCCTGAGCCTACGGGTTTGAGATCCACCCGGGCAACTTGGTAAGACCTCGTCTCCACAATAAATCAAAAATTAGCTGGGCGTGGTAGCGCACGCCTGTAGTTCTGGCTACTTGGAAGGCCGAGGCTGAAGAGTCGCCAGAGCCCAGCAGGTAGAGGCTGTGGTTGCTGGGAGCATGCCACTGCACTCCAGAGTGAGACTCCAACTCAAAAAACAAACAAACAAAAAAACCCCAGAAAAAATGACAATAAAGAGACTGGTTAAAAAGAAAAAACTTGATATAAAGTCTTAGAACCAAAGCCTTGTCCAGTATATAGTACATTTCTTTGCCCTAATCTCTTAGCTACTCTGATCACTATAACTGAATCAAGCCCATTCAACACAGAATAAGGCATTGGTAACCTGACTGCCCAAATAACAAACTAATTGCTTTCTTCTCTATTCTTCGTAGTTGAGGCCAGCACCAAGTGAAAGGCTCAGTGTTTCCCAAGTCAAAGAAATAGAGAAGCCTCCCTGAAACAACTGCTGGTCCTTTGTGTTCAGCAGGACTGTGTAATTGTGAAGACCAGTTTTGGGCTCCAGTGACAATATCCTAGCTCCAGGGCATGGCGGCAGATGGAGTACGGCGTCTAATCAGCGCACACTCCCCACTGCCGCCTGGCCACATAAGGAGAGCAATAATAACACTCCACGAATGAAAACATCCATCAAAAGCTGACAAAGCTCTGACATAGATTTTCTTTAGGTTACTAAAGGAGCTAGTTAAATGTGATGGAGTTGCTAATAAAAATTCTTTGGTGGTCCTAATGAAACAGCCCTGGATGTCCTGTTTCCCTTCCTTGTTAGGCAAGCAGAGAAGCTGCATTAGAATTTTTGGTGGCTAACACTGATCATAGTCTAAGGAAACAAAAGGCAAGCAGACCAATGCAACTCAACTCAGTTACCTTTAGGAACTGGAGACAGCACAGTAGAGAATTGCTTTAATGGTGGCCTTCGCTGGCTTTGTCATTTTAGTCAAGGAGCAGATGCCCTCAGGCGAGAAGGAGATGAGAGCACCATGGATCCACTTTTCCCTCAGTGAGTCTAATATGTTGCTTTTTTCTTTTCATAAAGCATGGTCCCTTAAGACAAGGGAGCTATTTCTCCTGGGGCTCAATAGAAGAGTCATACGTTTCATGCTGGAGGAAAAACTGGTTACAAAGGAATTAATGAGTGAGACACTTTAGTAACAACATGGTGCCTCAGACATTCTTAGGTTGTACTCCCCTCCCGTACCACCTGCACTGATTATACAACATCCGGGGTGACTGCATATTTGTCCACAGTGGTTACTTGCTATTTTCCAGTGTCTATCACATAAAACCCTTGGTTCCGGGGCTCCCCTCCTACCCTACCCATGCGAAGAGGCAGGGATCTTTGGCCGAGCTAGGAGACCTGAGGCCCGGGGTCTTCCCACACTCTACCCAGTCATCCCTTCTGAGATCTGGCCACCTCCCAGGGCATAAGCAGGAAGCAGATTCTGTGTTGCAGCCATTCCCAGGCCCAACATCCCCTGTCCACTTCTCACTCTGGGAGAATTTCTCCTACTTTGTCTCTTTTCTTCCCAAAGCTGTCTTCCTCTCCTCTCTTCTTCCTTGGCTCTTCTAGCATGATGGCTTTTGTGGACTTGGGCTCTTACAAAATGTGAGGAAGGTGGTGACATCAGCTTGCTTCTACTTTCTCCTCTTATTCCACTGGTTCTGGTACAGCATGTTGATTTTATAAATGAGTAAACGGAGACCTGGGAAGATGAAGGGATTTGGACAAAATTACACCATTAAAGGCTGGTTTAGGCCTATGTTCTGCCCAGCCTGTCTGAGGACCTCTTTATCAGTGGGAACGAACTCTACTTATCCCCTGGGGGACACACTTCTGAATGTTTGCTCTCTGGATGACTTTGGCTTCTTGTGCCCCTGGACAGGGCTCTGACTTAAGAGTCAGAACACCCAGGAATTCTGGCTTTCATGCTGCCGTGGTTGTGTGACCTTGGCCAAGCCACTTGGCCTTTCTTGATCTCAAATTATTAAAATCTAAAACACTGGCTTGGTCAACCTTACTAGACGATTAGGATTAGAAGAACATACTGGAGGCCTTTAGTGAGTTATAAGCATCACACAGATAAAATATGAACTCTCACAGTTGTTATGATCTGCCTTTACTTGTTTCAAGCCCTGAGTGATAATATTCATCACCTCTTTCAGTCTTAAAAATCTCCACAAACACAGTCTTGACATCATAGTGTGAGCATTGGAGTCACTTATTTACTTATTCATTTTTTGTGACCTTGAACAATCTCTTTCCTCATTGGAATTTGACTTCTCCTACGTAAGAAGTTTGAAGTGTCATCTTGTTGACAGGAGTCACTGAACAATTAATCTGTGTCATTAATAGTTTGTTACCAACCTCATTGCTTTGCTCATGTGTCGCCCTGGGCATCTCAATTAACCATTGTTCCTCCCTAGCCTGTTGTGAAAGGATTTGACTGTGCTCTACAGCAGTTCTATCCTGGAGGAAGTTCTCCTTATTGAAGATAAAAAGCTCCTCTCAGATCTGCTTTGCAAATACAACCCTTCTATTGCTCAAGATCTGTGAGTCTTAGGTGCCAAGTACAGCAGAATGCTTCTTCTGTTACCATCTGCATAACGAGAAACATTGTTTATGTAACTGACTGCTTTCCTTACCAAATTGTGTTGCCAGAGGTCAGGGGCTGTTCTCTTCTTTATGCTATTACCGATGCCACCTTGCAAGATATCATATTGTAATTGCCCAATAAAGCTTGTTTGAATTGAATTTTACTACTGATCTGCCTTCAACAGAAAAAAAAAAAAAATGTCTGGCAGACTTATGACGAGCTGTTGGTATTCACACAGCAAGTTTATTTTGCAGATAAATTGGTTGCTAAACTAAAGACGGTGAGTATAGGGATTCATCTTATGCCATATACAATTGTACCAATCAGTATGCTGAAGTAGGTGAAATCATGGCACTGTTAGGTCCAAATGTCATACTATTGTAGCTGCCAAAATACTGCTAGGATTATTTTGGAAATTGCCTTGAAAATAAGCAGGCTCAGAATTTAGGAGGGTCATGAAATGAGAATGTATGTGTGGGGGGTGTGAGGGAAATGTCGAAAACTACGGGTTTCAAGCCGGGCTCGTTGGCTCAGCCTGTAATCCCGCGCCTTGGGAGGCAGAGGTGAGTGGTGTTGCCTGAGCCCGTGGGTTCGAGACCTGCCTGGGCAACTTGGCGAGAACTCATCTCTACAATATATTAAAAAAAAAAAATTATCCGGGTGTGGTAGCGCATGCCTGTAGTTCCAGCTACTTGGAAGGCTGAGATGGAAGGATCACCGGAGCCCAGCAGGTCGAGGCTGCGGTGGCCGGGAGCGGCCACTGCACTCCAGTCTGGGCGACAGAATGAGACTCCAACTCAAAAAAAAAAAAAAAAAAGAAGAAAACTATGGGTTTCTAAGCTGTACCCTCAAAGATCAGTATTTGGTGGGCTTGAGGTGAGGCCCAGGAATCTGCATACTTAACAAACAACCCTAGGGGTGCAGATGAAGGGGGTCCTCAGCATACAGTTTGCAAAACACTATTTTCTCTAAATTCATTAACAAAAGAAAAGGGAGTTGTTGGTGACATTGAGATTTCTGAAGAAATAGTAAAAGGTTGCATGGCTCAAACTTTCAAATAAGGGGCAAAATCCTTAGTCTTGAATGTGGGTAAAAGGCATAAAATGCACATGCTTTCCAGGTGAAGTCCAAATATGGAAGACAGTGTTCTAGTTATCTATTGCTGCATAGTAGACTACCTAGTCTGTAGCTTAAAATAACCATTTTATTTTGCTTTTGATTTTGTGTCTCAGGAACTTGGGAAGGGCTTGGGGGACAGTTTGAGTCTGACCTGCAGGCCATCAGTAGGGTCTATAAGGCCAGTTGATCTACTTCCAAGATGGTCTTTTCAATCACATGTCTGGTGCCACAGTGTTTCTTGACATCTATCTATCTATCTATCTATCTATCATCTTTCTATCTATCTAATCTATCTATCTATAATCTTCTATCATCTTTCTATCTATCTAATCTATCTATCTAATCTATCTATAATCTTCTTACTCGCCTGTCATCTACCTAATCTCTTCTAAGGCCTCTTCATGTGGCTCAGCTTTTCAGTGCAAGGTACAAGGTACCTCAGGGTAATTGTACTTTTTGCAAGGTGACTGACTTTCAGGAAGCAGGAAATAGAAACTCTCAGGCAAGTTCAGGGCAACAGGCACCGTGTCACTTCTGCTGCATTACACTGGTCATAGCAGTCATGGGGTCTGCCCAGATTCATGGGATATAGAAATAGACTCAACTACTTGATGAATTGTAAGGTCTTTATTTCAAAAAGAGCATGTGGGATGGGGGCGTTGTTGTAGCCATCACTGGAAAATACAACCTGCTTTGTGTAACTCACCTAAGATTAGGCAAAGAAGCGGTCTCCGAGGGCATGTATGCCTAGATAGGAGGGTCATATTGTATGTGTAACTTAGGAAAAATGCATTTATTGGTAATGGAAATGTGAGTTATGGCATTTCCAGGTTTACAAAATGTTTATGTCTTTGTCTATTTTCTTGGCATTTTTGAGAAAAAGCAAACTCCTATCACACGAATATTTTATACTTGTTCTTTTTGTCCTAGGCACCTTCCATGAGTGACTTTCCACATGACGTGAGCCTCCAACTTAATACATGGCCTTGGAATGTTTGCATGTACTCATGGGTCAATTTTAGATTTAGATATCCTCTGACTTTTCTTGAGTTTTAAAAAATTCATACACTCATGTCTCAGTTCCTCAGTGGTATTTCCTCTTTTCCAATAAAACTTAGAAATCTAATTTCTTTGCTCCATCAGATGTGGGTCTTCCATTTTGATTTCTGCTTTTTTACTCTTTTGCAATTGGTGCTATTGTATCAGTGACACTAACTAGTGGTTTTATTATAATACCGCGTAAAAGAATTGCATTTCCTCTACACTTTAAAATGTCTTTTCCACATTCAGGCTGTGCATACATTTCACTGAAATGCCCTGAACTTGTTAGTTGATCCACAGATAGCTCCTCTATATATTTATGGTAATACTTTATGCTGAACAACAATTTCACACTTAGAACTGTCCCTGTTGGGTTGTCTGTTTTAAATGTCATCTGCTCATATTTATAAATGTGGAATGAGCTTACTTAAATTGGATTTCTTGGGTCCAAGACACTTCTGATTTTCCTAATGACCAAATAACCAAAAGGCAGAACAGATGAAGAAGAAAAAAGAAATCTCAGGCATACAAAATTTCCAAGCAGTCAGGTTTGTTTAAGCTGCTTTGTTCAGCAGGACTGGTTAATAAAAGAAACATTTCCCCAAAGAATTATTGTGGTCTTTAATTAAACTCCTTTCCCAAAGGTTTGTAATATAGCATTGAACAATATTTGGTCAGTTTCTCTGCCTGCCTCTCTTAGTCACTTGCTGGACTTTATTGGATCCCGGGTCCTGAGGGAACATTAGGAGTGGAGAGAGGCAGGCCGCATCAAATGAAAAGTTAATTGTGTTTAAGCTATGTTGGAAGCCAGCCTCCAGTGTGCCTTCACTGAGAGCCAAGCTAAACATGCAGGTGCGCCGGCTGTCAGGCTGGGTCCATAGCAGAGCATTTACCTGACACAGAGGAAATGCTGCTGCCCGAAGACTTGTGAGCATGGAAATTCAGGGTCTCACTTTTCAACTGTCTTGGGCTCTGGGACAATGGCCAATGAGGTGATTCACCCTACTGAGGGGAGGTAGAAGGAAGAAGTTGGGGTTTTCTTCAAGAAAGGAGGACAGCAGCAGTTCGTTAAGACGCAGAACTGTCTTGTGGAGGAGCTGTGCCGAAGTGCTCTAAATGACCTGGAAGCTAAGCTCTGTTGGAGTTGCTGAAGAAGTGTTTCATCTGGCTTTCTTCCTGCTGTTGAGCTGAGAATCACTACATCACAGCAGACATATGCTTGGCATATCTGACATCAAAAGTGGATCATTTTGCAGGGAAATCCCCTCTTTCCTTCTTGTCTGCTCTAGGAGTAGACCACCCCTGTTTCCCTGGCCTTTGGCACATCCCTGACCACATGTCTATTAGGCCAAGAAAACGAGCAGATAGGAAAAGAGAGATGGGAAATGGGTGGCTCAACAGCAACAACAGGTTTACTCCAAGGCGGAAAATCTGCGGAGTGAGACTCTGGGTGAGACTGAAACCCACTTACCGGATAGGGCAGTAATAGGGCTTGAGGGTGAGATTTTGTAGGTTGGCATTGTTGGGGGTAACCAAGGCTTGCGGTTAGACTAGGTGTTACATACGGCAGAATGTGTTGTGGCTTTGGCCTGGTTGGTCATTTTCCATCCCAGGGGAGCTAGCAAAGTGGTGAGGGTCTCTAAGATGGCATTCCTCGGCCTAACAATGTCCTTGTATAGGGGACACCGAGGTCTCTTGCACTGTTGACATTCTGTTTCTTCATCAGGATATGGTGCTACACCTGTCCATTTTGTTATTGTTCAAGAGTGCACGCGTTTTATTTATAGTACTTTATCAATTAGGCTAATATGTGAAATTGCTAATAGTGGGTCATTTTTCTTTTTTTTTTTTTCAGTTGGAGTCTCACTCTGTTGCCCACACTGGAGTGCAGTGGCTGCTCCCGGCCACCGCAGCCTCGACCTGCTGGGCTCCGGCGATCCTTCCGCCTCAGCCTTCCCAGTAGCCGGAATTACAGGCACGCGCTACCACGCCCGGCTAATTTTTTGATTTATTGTAGAGATGAGGTCTCACCAAGTTGCCCAGGCGTGTCTCAAACCCGCGGGCTCAGGCAATCCACTCACCTCAGCCTCCCAAGGCGCGGGATTACAGGCTGAGCCACCGAGCCTGGCTGGGTCATTTTTCAACCAACAAAGATGGCAATTATATAAGGTTCACTAGCATACACACACACACACACACATACACATATATGTATA
Source organism: Tarsius wallacei (assembly GCA_963574415.1). Lineage (NCBI taxonomy): Eukaryota > Metazoa > Chordata > Mammalia > Primates > Tarsiidae > Tarsius > Tarsius wallacei. Next base: position 17,547 of record CAUYQG010052495.1, read on the forward strand.
CACACACACATACATGCACACACACACACATATATATATTTTTGTTTTTTGAGTTGGAGTCTCACACTGTCACCCAGGCTGGAGTGCAGTGGCACACTCATGATCACTGCAGCTTCGACCTGCTGGGCTCAGGTGATCCTTTTACCTCAGCCTTCCAAGTAGATGGGACTACAGGCGCACGCCACCATGCCCAGCTAATTTTTTGTTTTATTGTAGAGATGAGGTCTTGCCAAGTTGCCCAGGCTGGTCTCGAATCCATGAGCTCAGGTAATCCTCTTACCTTGGCCTCCCAAAATGCTGGGATTATAGGCATGAGCCACCACGCCTAGCCCACTAGAATATATTTTACACAAAGAAATCATAAAATAAGGTGGTGAAAATGCCATCAAATATATCATTAGTCACAAGATATATAGGCCAAAAAGGCATTTATATAACCTAGGTGTTAATGGAAAATATAGTAGCTATTCCTGTAAGTAATAGTCCTTATTTTCTTTTGCTTTGAGAGTCAACATAGTAGGGTGGTTAGTGCCTGACCTCCATGGCCAGTCATGCTTGGGTTTGATCCTTTGCTCTACCATGTACTAGCTGTTTGAACTTGGGGAAGTTTCTGGACCTCAGTTTTTCTGTCTGAAAATGAGACTGGTTATGGGTACCTACTTCACAGGCTTGCTGAACAGATGACATTAGATAATACCTACCTTGCCAGATGCGTCACCCACCACGTCCCCTTGGAATTTGGTGTTCTAAACACGCTAGACTTCTTTTTACTTCTTTTGGTGTGCTGCCCCCTTTTTGCCACTAAGTCTCTGCATATGCTGTTTTCCCACTCTCCAGAATGTTCTCCCATGCCATTGCCTACTTTATTCCTCCTCACGCTTGAGATCTCAGTTTCTTGATTTGTTAACTGTCCTTGCTGTCTCTGACTAGGTCACAGCTATTGAATCTTTTACACTTTCATAGAGCCCAGTAATTTCCCTTTGTAATACTGATCACAGCTTTGATTCGGAGTAAGCTGTATGATAGTTTGATTCATTGATCACTCTCCTGTGAGCTCCATACAGGCAGGAAATTAGAATGTTTTTGCTCATTGTCCTCTGGAGGACCTAGATCACAGTTGGTGCTCCAGAAATAGTGACTAAACGGAGAGTTTTACCCTCTACCAGTCCTGATATTTTAAGGCTTTTGTGAAAGTCCCTGATAAGATAGTAAGATGGGAAACCATGTACATAAGCAGTGTGTATATATGTGTGCATGAGAATAATAGATAAACCCGTCAGCTTTCAGAAATGCGCCCTGGGCATTTTGTACAAACTCGTGAGTAGGCAGTATTATGGAAGATATAAGAACAAAGACTGTCAGATATCTGCTCTGTGCTCTTGAAAAAGTTACTTCATTTGAAACTCAATTTCTATAGCTATGAACTGGATGTTAAAAAAATAGTACCTGAATGCTTTGGGTTGACTTATGTCCCTCCAAAATTTATATGTTGAAGTCCTAACTCTCAGCACCTCAGAACATTACCTTATTTGAAAATGAAGTCTTTACTGAACAATCAAGTGAAAGTGAAGTTATTATGGTGGGCCCTAATCCTATATGACTGGTGCCCTTATAAAAAAGGAGAATTTGGACACAGAGCCACACATAAAAGGAAGGTGGTTGAAGAGACAGAGGGGAAGATGACCATATCTACATGCTAAGGAGACAGGCCTAGAACAGATCCTTTTCCCACAACCCTCAGACAAAACAAACCATGTTGACACCTTGATTTGGCACTTCTAGCCCTCGGAACTGTGAGATAATACATTTTTGTTGTTTAAGCCACCCAGTTTGTAGTACTTTGTTATGACAAACACTGCAAACTAAAACGCTGACTGAGTCAGTTTAATATACAATGATCCTGTGTATTAAATAATCCAAAAATCTCAGTGACTTACAGCTGGAAACATTTATTTTTCTTGCTCACAGGTTGGCTGCAGCTTTTTTGTTTTGTTTTGTTTTTTTTTGTACAAGCTCTAGGACAACTGGGTTCAGACCTACTCCCTCTTCCTTTATCATTCTCAGACTGGCAGCTACCTGAGGCATTTTCGCCTCATGGAAGAAGGCAGAGGAACAAGAGGTCAAGGCAAGTGACGCAAGCCCATTGGAAGTTTCTCACGGCATTACGTCTGTTGGCATCCCATTGGCCAAAGCAAGTCACCTGGCCAAGTCTACTTTAGATAGGCATAAATATACCCACTGTCTACTCTAGCGGGAGGCATTGAACATCAGATGAAAACAGGAAGGAGTGACAATAATCCAGCTGACCACGATACCTACACATCACAGGGTTGTCTTGAGTAAATAAGATTTTGCACATGAAGCTTTAGCAGAGTGCCTGGCATCCAGTCAGTGCTTGATAAATGGTCATTGCTATTATTGTTGTTGTTATTCTTAAACAAATTCTAGTGTTCATTTTCTATTGCAAGGCTATATGGGTATTTTCCCTCTGAACAAGTAGAATTAGCTGAGTGAATTGCATTAATAGTTGCTTAAGTAAGAGTCTCTGTAGAGCACATTCTCGCAGCTGTGATTAATTCTTTTAAATTCTTTTAAATTGCATGTCTGCTTCACTGGATTGAAACAGAGATATGATTTCAAGCTTATGTTTCTCATTAGGACATTGAGGCCACAATTAAATGTCTTTTTTTTTTCTTCTTTGAAAAAAATCAAAGACTTAAAATGGATTGTTGTGAAAGGACACATAAATATACTTTAATCGATAGTTGAATTCTCCAAAGCACTATCAAGACAAAGTGTTAAATGTTCTGATTAGATTTGTGATTGGTTAAGCTAGAAATCTATACAGTTGCATGTCACACAATATTTAATAAATGGCATATAGAGTATCTTAATTGTACCCATTTATCACTTCCCTCTGTTTCTAGGTACATAAAGTTATCAAAATCTGGAAACTCAAAACATTTTATTTCTACTTGCTTGGTGGGGCTTTGTTCTCTGCCTCTCTTGCTGTATTGGGTCTGGTTTTGAGTTAAATATTTCTGACACAACCTTCATGACTCATTTACATTTAAATAGTAACAGGAAATCTCTTTGCCAAGAAGGCTATTGGAATCAAATTTTGCACCAAATCTTTTTTCTTTTAAAGGTTTTATTACCTATTATTTTGTACATCAAAATACTTTTTGCTTTCTTCTTTGCAAATCTAGGTATTATAAGCAGTGTACAAGTTTTTTGTTTTTCATCTTTGGCATTTATTGCTTCTGATACTTATAATTTAGAACAGTTGCTATAATCTTAAAAATTAGAAATGGACTCCTAAATTGTTTGTTGTCATTGCTGTTGAAATTTTGTTAAAGGAAGTTTGAAGTATAACGCATGCCCTTGAACTTGTTGTTACAAGTTGAATGAGGTCTACTTATGGAATGGGGAGTATATAATTATAGGAAAGATAATAAAATCAAATAGATTCCTAATCAGTAAATTGAGGTGTCATTTATAAACATCTAAATGATGAGAAGATTTAATGGGACTTGATGCATGCTGAAGACGATCAAGAGCAAATCTCTCTAGCTGGGAAACAAGCATCTTCAGTAGAGGATCAACAGACACAAATTCCCAGGCATCCAAAAGAATTTCGCCTGCCACACTACCTCATATCCCCAGGAATTCTTTTAAGATGGTATTAGAATCATAAGAAGGCTTCCAAGCTTGTAAATCAACATCAGTGGCATCAGCTTAGTTAGCATTGTTATTCTAGATGTCTGTAGGAGGAAGAACAAATTCATTGTGTACTGAGATCTTGTTATGATTCTCCTTAGATTGGATTTTTTTAAAAAAAGCCTTGGGAAGGCCTTAGTTAATAATTTAAATATTGTTGAATTCTTGTACCAAGCATTGAATGTCTTACATATATGAGTTCATTTTAACTTTTTCCAGAAGTCTTTTTTTTTTTTTTTTTTGATTGGAGTCTCACTCCATTGCCCAGGCTGGAGAGCAGTGGCATGCTCACAGTGCCCCCAGCGTCGACCTGCTGGGCTCTGGCGATGCTTCCGCCTTAGCCTTCAAGTAACCAGAACTACAGATGCGTGATACCACGCCTGGCTAATGTTTTTGATTTATTGTAGAGATGAGGTCTCGCCAAGTTGCCTGGTCTGGTCTTGAACCCGTGGGCTCAGGCAATCCTGTCACCTCGGCCTCCCAAAGTGCTGGGATTACAGTTTTGAGCCACTGTGCCCGGCTCCAGAAGTCTTTTGAGGTAGGTCACATTATCCCCATTTTCAGAAGGGAAAACTGAGGCCTAAGGAGGCTAGACAGCACGCCAGTGATGAGCTGGGAGCTAGGTCTTGGCAGCCAACCCAGAGAGCCCACATTCTTAATTACTATGCCTGTTTTTAAAATCGCCTGTCTGTCCCTCTTCAGCATCCTGCCCCTCTTGCCCTCAGGCATTTGTGTAAATACCTTATCTATCATGCTCCCTTCTAGGTCCTGGGGAGCAGGCACATTTATAAGAGATAGGATGTTTGTTTTAAGGAGTTGATAGTCTCCTGGAGGACACAGACAACAAGTAAGCAAATGTATAATGTAATTTCGGGTTGTACAAAATGCCACCAAAAAAAAAGAAAAAGTAAAAGAAAAAAGAAAAAGATAAGAACAGAAACTGAATAAGGGGTTGGAAGGAGAACACTGATGACACAAAGATCTTCAATGAAGAATACCAAGATGTTGAAAGATTCATTGACTCACTTGCTGGAAAGCCAGTGAGCATGTTCTACCAGTATAATTTAAGTCTCTGATCTGAAATTTCTAGGAGTCTCTTTGTGAGTCTTTAACCAAATTGGATGGCAGAGGTAGAAAGTATAAGCCAGACATGGCATTTCTAATGATCTCAGGACAAAACCACAGACTTGTTTGTTTCATTGTGATCCTCTCCCTTCCCTTGTCTCCCCTTTGAAAGTTCCAGCTAGAAGAAGCAGCAAGTTCATTATTTTCTTCTTAATTGAGAGGGCACTCTACCTGAAATGTTCTTCTAATGAGCAAGAGTCGCCATTTAGGAAGATTAATGAGGGATTTAGACAAATTTTATAGAGGCCAGAAATGGTGGCTTATGCCTGTAATTCTAGCACTTTGGGAGGCTGAGGCAGGAGGATTGATTGAGCCCAGGAGTTTGAGAACAGCCTAGGCAACATAGTGAGACCTTGTCTCTACAAAAAAAATTAAAAAACATTATTAGCCAGGCATGGTGGTACATGCCTGTAGTCCCAGCTACTCAGGAGACTGAGGTGGGAGGATTGCCTGAATCCAGGAGGTGCAGTGAGTCATGATCGTGCTACTGTACTCTAGCCTGGGTCACAGAATAAGACCCTCACTGAAAAAAAAATAAAAATAAAAAAAATTGTAGGATGAAAATTAGAAAATATAAATGTTGAAACATGTAAGCTATAAAACAGCTCTTCATCATCTGTTTATTACTTCCGTTTCTCATTTAACCAAGTAAATGAAAGTCAAGGACTGTTGGTGTATTAGGATGTGGGATAAGTTAGGAGGAGAGGGATTGGTTGAGGCTCAAGTGCCAACTCTGATCCTTCCTGAGTTCTTGAAGTGCGATTGTCTGGAGATGGAGTCCAGGGTTACAGGGAGTCCAGGTAGGAGGAGTGGCTCTGAATCTGTAAACCAGTAATGGAACCAAGTTGTAGAAACCACTATACTCTGATCCCTCTGGCATGGTTGAGGTCAGAAAACACAGTGAGGAAGAATATCTGAGGGACTTTAATTAAGGCTGACTTCCCTCTTTCCTCCCTTCCTTTCTTTTCTCTTTTCTTTCCATCCTCTCTTCCTCCCTCCCTCCCTCCCTCCCTCTCTCCTTTCTTTTCTTTTTCCTCCCTCCCTCTCTCTCTCCCCCTTTCCTTCCTTCCCCTTCTTGTCCCTCTCTTTCCCCTCCTGTTCTTTCTTCTCAGTCAAATAATACAGTATGACAAATTCCATAGTCATGAAGAGCACCCCAAGTTCTAGAGTTGGGCTCCCTGACTGCTGTTAGGGTACTGGACGGACAGGGTGAGGGTGGATGGAGAGAGGCACGCAGCACTGCTGGGGCTGGCAAGCCAGAGGTGCCGCGCTGGGAACCCAGAGGTCCGAGTAAATGCAAAGAATTGTGGCACACAAAAAGGTTAACAAAGAAAAGTGTATTTAAAAGTAAATTAGAGAGAGAAAGAGAAGGAAGAGAGAAGATTCATCTCCCCAAGGTGGGGGAGGGGGACCAAAGCCAGGAAGCATGGCGACAGCCATAGCTCAAAGAGAACATGGCGACACCAGAGTCTAGCAAGGCAATGGCCGCTGGTTGCTTGTGGTTGAGTGCTTTTATATCCATTCCCCTTGATGGGGGAAGATCATTAGGGTGATTCGGTGGTGGTCTGCTTCCACGTCATCACAAAGGGGCAGACAAGCTATTGGTGTGCCCTTGTGCAGGTCACTTAAGCCGTTTGAATTTCAGCTTCCTGAACAGCGAGATGGGAGAATCTTGCCTACTTCCTCGTACCTCTTATTTTTGGTTTCTAGAAATATTATTTTCGGGCTGGCTTCTCAACATGACACATATGTCATTGTTTGTAAGTTTAGATGACTTTAGGTGTTTTGCAGACCAATAAAACTGTCTTACAGAGTAAGAAGCCAGTCCTTTTATGTTTCTCTTTGAATTCTTCTAAGAACTCAAGGATAAATTCTCAACTTAGAGTTCTTTTCTCTAACAACTTTCTAACACTCACTCATCTACTTTATTAGCTAAGGAAACATACCCAAAGCTCAGAACTTTCTGTTCGGACTATCTGTAGCCCGAAATTAATAATGTCATTTGCATTGTATTACATTTAGAATTGCCTTCCTTTATGGCAAGTGTTTCTAGTTTTATACCGAGGGAGAGAGTGCAAAGTTTCCTTTCACTTTTTTGTGTGTATATACAAAAGGAAGTCTATTTAAAGAAAAAATTTCTAATACATAGTAGAATAGGATACTGCTATGACTTTGGAATGTGGTCTACAAATTACGAGTGGTCTGGCATACAGTGGAGTATGATGGGAAGGACAACAGGAATGAGACAGCCAGTCAGGAGTTTCTTCTGGTTATTTCTGTGAGGAGAATGTTAGGAGAGGGCTCTCTCTGTTCAAGCGGCAGTGGTCATCCGTCTGTCCTTGCAGACTGCCCTCTCTGCCTGTAGTTCTTGGCCCATTTCAACTCCCCGTCACTGAGTTTTTTTCATGCTAAATTGTCATGTCTCTTGATTCTACCTGCAAGGCCATATTTTTTGTGACCATTTCTTCTAGAATAGTGTTCAGTCCCATCTGAGCACACATCTCTGGCTAATTCTATATTTGTTGGTGGGGTTCTGTGAGTGGTATCTGCCTCCCTGTTAAACGACATGCTTCTCGTGGAAGGGTCTATGCCTGTTACAGTTCAGCAGTTATCCCCAGCACTCACCAGAATATAGAATTTGCTATATTTTCTGTAGTTCACCAAAAAAATTAATATAGACAATTTGGTATATCTCTCCTTGTGGGTATAAGGTAACTTTAAATTCTAATTTACGAGTAGTTAACATTTGTATTGATCTATTCAGGGACTCACACTCCATACCTGCTATCAGATATCCATATCGGAATCTGTACTATCTGGTCTGTTGGTTAACGAGAGCAACGTCATGAATAATTTTTTATTGGAAAATATATGGTGTTCAAGATATCTAAGTGGTTAGAAACTGCTCTTGCATGAATAGAGTCTAAGAATAGAGCTAATATGGGTCTAGAATGCTGAAGAAACCAAGTCTCCCACTTAATGGTGAATTCTGTTACCTAATTTAGTTAAATGGGAAGTAAATCTGTCTTTGGAACACTATTGAGTGTTTTATAAAGTACCTAAAAGCCCCGAGAACAGAGACTTTGTCCAGCTTAGGCCCGGGTGGTTTGCTTCTCTGGGGACCTGCTTGCCCATAAATGTTTTAGGTGTTGCAGAATTCATCCTGAGACTTGCTTGAGTTGTGACATATCACCTGGGTAGGAGGAGGGTAGCTCTCAATCACCTGATAGCTCTCAATCACCCCTAAACTTTGGAGGTCTTCCATATTCACCAGAAGAGCTTGATGACTGGACACGGCCAATTGGCTTTAGTCATCTTACAACAAGAGAGCCATAGACAATTGTTGAAGGAGGAATTAAGTGGAAGAGGCGGTGATGGTTTGAAGAATATTGAGATGGAGTCAACAGATCTTGATGACTGATTTATGGGGATGTGAAAGAAGAGGCAAATATGACTGAGGTTGGGTCTTGGAAGCAGGTTTCGAGATGTGGGTTGATTGAAGGAGGCTTATTATTCTGTCTTGTAAACTGGGCTGGTTCCTAGTCCATGATAACTCCTCACCTCTCTTTCACTGAGTCCCATTGTCTAATCTACCTTCTCATTCCTCAGTCTTTTTTTTTTCTTTTGAGTTGGAGTCTCACTCTGTCGCCCAGGCTGGAGTGCAGTGGCATACTCATGGCCACTCCAGCGTCGACCTGTTGGGCTCCGACGATCTTTCTGCCTCAGCCTTCCAAGTAGTTGGAAGTATAGGCACGTGCTACCATGCCCGGCTAAATTTTGATTTATTATAGAGATGAGGTCTCGCCAAGTTCCCCGGGCTGATCTTGAACCTGTTGGCTCAGGCAATCCACTCGCTTCGGCCTCCCAAAGTGCTGGGATTACAGACTGAGCCACAGAACCCAGCCCATTCCTCAGTCTTAAGTAGCCTCCTATCGTCCTGCTGCAGGCCCCCACGTCCTTGTTGTTCCAGAGAAGGCACTTTTGTATTGTCTATTTACCTAAACTATATTGGGATGATAATGGCTGCAAATCCGTGGTGCTCCAACTCATGTAAATCAATCTGTGGCTTTTTAAAAAGTTACATTTTGAATTCATTTTAGATTTACTGAAAAGTTGTGAAGCTAGCACAGAGAAATTTTCTTGTATTTCTTATCCTGCATTCCCTAATGATAAGATTGTATATAACCATGGTACAATGATCAAGAACAAGAAATTAATGTTGATATACTACTATTAACTGAACTGTAGTCCTTATTCACACTTCACCAATTTTTCCTCCAACGCCCACTTAGAGTCTCATCCAGGCTCCTATATTGCCTCTGGTTGTCATTTCTCTTTAATCTCCTTCAGTCCAGGATCATTTCTCTATCCTTTCTTGTCTTCCATGACCTTCATTCACATTTTTGAAGAGTACTGGTCAGTTATTTTTTAGAATAGCCCTCAGTTTTGGTTTGTCCAGTGGTTTTTTTTTTTTTTTCCATAATTTGGCTATATGTTTTTGATAAGAATTCCACAAAAATATTATGTCCAGAGTGAATCACATGAAGATGTTCATGATATTTTCCTTGATAACTTGGTTTAAGTTGGTGGCAGCCAAGTCTCTTCTCTGTCAAACCATTATATTTCCTTTTGTAGTTGATAGCCAAATTTGTGATTTTTTAGTTGGTAGCAATCGATGAGGGAAATAAAATTTTGTATAGGAGAAAGCTTTCCTTCTTTTCAGCTTTCATTTGAAAAATACAGCTTGTTCTAGAACTTAAGCAGAATGGTCACTGTGGCTAAAATGAAGCTATCCTTTGGCTGCTTCGGTGGCTATTTTTAAAAATGAAAATAGTGACAATTCTTTACCCATACTGCCATCTATGTAAAACCTGCCTTTGACCATTTTACTTTCTTAATTAAAAACTTTTGGTGGGTTCCGAAAGACTACAGGGAAATGTCTCAACTTCCTGGTTTACTACTCAAGACCCTCTGGAATATGACTGCAATCTGCTTTCTGTTTCCTTTCTTATTTCTCTGTACTCTGTCCTTCACTCCCATGTCCTTCACCTATCAGCCATGCACACCAATAGCCATTCCCTGGGTCTCTGTTTTTGCTTACACTATTCTCCCCTCTTCTTCTCTCACCTGCATCTTTAAAAACCCTCGCTCTGTTTGGATAAACATAATTATCTCATGCTTTCTGTGCCACTTACTAAGCTATTGTCGCTCAGCTTCCAGTCCACCCTTCTGTACTCTGCTTTGTGATGCTGGGGCTGGGGCTCTACCAGTCACATTTCTGCTTTTGTCAGTTGCCTCCTGTAAGGCTCTGCCAATATGAGGCACTAGAAGATACTGGAAGATATTCCGCTCCTGTGAGGACCACTCCAGTAATGCTTCTTCACCCCAGAAGCAGCAGTTCCTTCCCATAGCATCAATGGTATTTAGTTGCATTAGTGTTCAGCCACATTATACCTGCTCGGAGACACCAGTACTGGCTGACTAGTGCCCTCTTTCCAGATGTCTAGGTCCCTGCCCTGTGTGAATCTCTCTTCTAAGTTTAGAGTTAACAGCACCATCTCGGCAGTGCCTCGTCTTCAGAGGTCTAGTTTTAGCTCTGGAAAGAACCTTCTCTAACCTTCTAATAAGTCTAACCTCTTCCCTTAGCCCCTGCAGCCCTAGAAGTGGTAGATACTTCCTGCAGCTGCTACCCATGCAATACCTTAGTGTTCCCTTTTTGCCTCTATAAAGTTAACAAACTTCTTCCTACGTGAACTTATTTTTATTAACTTCTCTCTCTTTTAAACAAAAAAACATATGCCAAAAAGCTGGGGTGAGGGGGTTTATCTCCTGACCAGACCCTGAATGATATGGGAAGTTGGCATCAGGAGTGGTCCCAGAAAACAGACACTTCAAGACAAGTTTGGGGATTTGGTTCATGGGGCTCCCAGGCTCGAGTGTGGCACTGAGCCCTCGCCAATGGGAAATGCAAAGCTGGCAATCCATGGCATGCAATGACATCAAGACTAACCAGATTCGTGGTGATTGTGATGAACCACTGGAATCAGGGTCCTGGGGACCAAGCGGCTACAGTTCTTGAGTACTGTGGCAGTAATGATAACTATCAGGACAGTGGTGTGAGGTAGATTTTCCTGAGTGCACTGGACTCTTACAGAAAGGGAGTGACAAGCTTAGGCCTTTCAACTCTCAGCTCAAGTCATCACAGATCCAGAGAGCTTCCCTGGTGACCTTAAAAGACTTCCTTACTGAAGCCACAATTGGGTATGATGATGGTGGTGATTATCAGCACCATTATTACTGTGTCTCCTTGGTTTGAGAGAGAGAATCTGAATAAAGCTAGCTTGGCTCAGAAGTCTTTCCCAGTCCAATTAGCTATGACTAGGCAGGAAATGTCACCACAGTGGAGACATGGCTGCCACCCATGGATGGTCACTTTCCCTAGAAGGCAGTTTTCTTCCGGCTATGCGTGGGGGTAGGGACAGTGGACCAGAGCACCAAATCCAGTGTCTGGTCTCCTTGAGGGTGGGGAGAAGACAAGAGGAATTTTCCTCTGGCTCAGTCTCTAGAACAAAGTCTGACCTTTAAGCTGAGAGAACCTCACGCAGATATCCAAAGAAACTGTTTTCATGAAGGACTTCTGAGATTCAGGACACACACTTGGTTGCCCTGTGCCTTGGCAACAGAGCAGGACTCAGAGATGGAAAGAGGAACATTCTTTACTCCTCTGCATGAGACTCAAGTGTGGCTTTAGTGCAGCAGGGTCTGATGGAGCTCAGCACCATGTGGCCCTTGGAGGGGCTTTCATCTTTGGGAGCACTGGGGAAATTGCACCCAGGGCAGAGAAACAGCCTTCTCTGCAGGGTTGGGGCTGCAGTGGCAATGGGGATGGGGCGATGTAGGGCTGCTTCACCCGGGAGGTGCCAAGCAGGATGTCAGAGAAGAAAGATACATCAAAAAGACTCCCCTAAATAATGAGAGCTTTTGAAGTGGGGCTGCGGAGCCAGTGTAATGCAGACATAAATGTAATTTCATTTGTGCTCCCAAACTTGTGAGGTTTGGGATTGCTCAGGTTACATTAAAGCCTGCCTAACAACTTTTTTTTTTTTTTTAACAGCTGAGTTATTCCATATAATTTGCCTATGGAAGCCTCTCTCTTCCTGAAGACTCAGGCATTTGAAACTCAGGCCAAACAAGTGATTAAAAAAAAAAAAAAAAGCCCTGTCCATTAATCTGCTGGTTTTCACTTATACACCAAACTGTCTGCTTCAGTGACACCTTTTCAGGGTTTCCAGAACAAGGCTGACTGGCAAGGGACTTCTGAGACTGTCAACTCCCCAAAGGCAGTTTGGGGTTTATCATTAGCAGACTTGGCCAAGCACACGTTGAAATAACTCATTAACCGTTCTACCTGTTGTTTTAAAAAGGCGGCATTGAGACACTTTGAATATTTTGCTGTGGGGGTTTTGGCAGAACATATTTCAAATGGGGGAAAAAATAAACAGTAGGGAAGAGCAAATGAATTTCCTATGAATGACGACTAGTTAGGGCACATGTGTGCATTGCGAGTGGATTGAATTAGAATATCTGGAGACCCCGTGGTATTCTTTCTGAAGCCCTTTACTTATTATTCATGGTTTCATTATGGCTCCTTTTATTCGCACACACATCTAACGGTAGGAAGGGGAGGGGGGCAGGTGTTGGGTTTAGTCTTAAAAAAAAACCAAACATAAAACTTGCCATATATTTTAGAGTTATAGGTGCATGCATTTCTTTCCTCCCATCAAATCTTGCTTTTCCATTTTAGCCACATAAATGGTTGTCATAGTGACATTTGCTTCCAGCCTCCATAGCTTTGGTGCGGAGCAGAGAGCTCAGATAGTATCCAGTGACCATAAATTCAGCTCTAACTATCCCCTTCACGCTCTGAAACTAATCAGATATGAGGTCTGCCATGGGCTACTCCTGCTCTCCCAGAATGAGTGGAAATTATGTCAAAGTTAGGCAAAAACATACCCTTTGTCTGAGTTACTCAGAATGAAGTTGTTCATTTTTAAGGAAAAGTTTATTAGTTTGGCATATTAAAGAGCATTTAGCCAGCAAAAGTCAGGATTTAGTTCCTTTTTTTTTTTTGAGTCAGAGTCTCACTCTGTCACCCAGACTGGAGTTCAGTGGCATGATCACAGCTACTGCAGCTTTGACCTGCTGGGCTCAGAGATCCTTCTGCCTCAGCCTTCCAAGGAGCTGGAACTACAGGTATATGTCACCACGCCCAGCTAATTTTTTGATTTTATTGTAGGACAAGGTCTTGCCATGTTGCCCAGGCTGGTCTCAAACCCTTGGGCCCAGGAAGTCTTCTCACTTCTGCCTCCCAAAGTGCTGGGATTACAGGTGTGAGCCACCACACTTGGCAGAATTTAATTCCTTGTAACAGTCTCTGCATATCTTGGGTCTGGAGTAGACTCTTAAAAGTTGTGAGATGGCTCAAAAAATAATTTTTAAACATTTCTTCAAGTAGGATTCAAACTCTCTTCTTCTGTAACATTTTACTAATGTTATTTTGTAAAGTTTTTGTATATTAGGCCCGAGCATTGAGATATTTCCTTATTTTTTAACTAGAAGATTTAACTGTAATCCAGATGTAAAGACTTCAGGAGCATCTTGGCAGTTGAAGGTTCGAAGGCAGCGGCCCCAAACCTTTTGTCATCAGGGAATGGTTTTGTAGAATACAATTTTTCCACGGCCAGGGGGAGGGGTGTTGCGATGTACAAACCTCACTGCTAATGTTAATCTGTATTTGCAGCTGCTCCCCTGCTCTAGCATGGGTGCCTCAGATCATCAGGTATTAGATTCTCATAGGAAACGTGCAGCCTAGATCCCTTGCTTGTGCAGTTCACAATACGGTTCAGGCTCCTATGAGAATCTAATGCTGCTGCAGCTCTGATAGAAAGCAGAGCTCAGGTGGTAATGCCAGTGATGGGGAGCGCTCTAAAGACAGATGAAGCTGCGCTTGCTTGCTGCTAACCTGCTGTGACCTGGTTCGTGTATTGGTCCATGGCCTGTGGGTTGGGGACCACTGTTCTCAGGTATTGGGAGACTGTGTAAGACCACAGAGGTGAAGTAATTAATAGGGGAGGGATGGAAAAGCACTTCCTGATCCCATTTCAAGCTGGGGCATGTCCGTGGAGAACTGGTTACTTCCCTCCAAACTGTCCTGGGGTATCACGTGGGCCTCCCGCTGGAGCAGGTCTCACACCCATCAGAGTAGGGTAGATAGCTTCACCTATGGCACAAAACGTGAATAAAAAAGTGGGGGAGCAAAGATGACTTGTGTCAATAAATCATTTGGAACGCTTTTGACTTCAAGAAAGAAAATTGCTCCCCAAAGTGGCTCAGTCTGTTTGAATGTATGTTTCTTCTTGTAACAAGAAGGTGGGAGGTAGAGAACTACAGGTCCATAAATGCCATAGCTCTGGGTCATTATCTCTGCAATTATCTTACTCTTCCCCTCCTGGCTTAAACGAGGAGCTCCAAGTTCACATCCTAAATGAGTAACATCCAAAGCTGGAAGGAAGGAGGGGAGGATGAACATGTTTTCTACTTGTTTATTTCTTTCTCTCTCTCTCTCTCTCTCTCTCTCTCTCTCTTCCTTTTTAAACCCCAGATACCTCCCCACCCACGCATGTGTCCACTTATGTTTCATTGGTAGAACTGTACCATAAGGCCACCCCTGGTTGCAAGGAAGGCTGGGGAAGTATCTGGCATTTTCCATCGCTGCTGTATTTTCCATCTCTGCTGTGGCAGGTGGATGCTGCCTATAACGCAGAAAGGAAAAGTGAATGGTTGCTGTGTTGGTAACCAACACTGTCAGCCATAGATCAAGTTTTGGAACTGAGAAAACGTAATGACCATTGCTTTCCCCTCTAGTCTTACTTATGGGAAAAAAATCCTGGCACCAGAAGAGAATTGATGACCTGCCCACACAACTAGGTGTCAGATCCAAAGTCTGAGACTACATCTTCTGACTCACGATGTAGAATTGAAGTCGACTGACTAACATTTGACTTGCATATTACAGCTGACACAGCGGGGGCTTCGTTCAGCATGTGTGAGCTCGCTTAATTTTTGCCTTTTGTGCTGTGGGGCCTGCGGGCTTCTCAGAGCCAAGGGTGCTTATGCTGCTGCTTCCTGCTTCTCCTGCTGAAAGATGGCCAATCATTTCTTCACAATTAAAGATCAAACATTTTTCAGATGGTCCTTTCTCTAAGATGTCATGGGAGATGTCCCTTGTATCTGTCAGTGGCACTGATCATGTTGTCATTTTTGGCAACGAATACCTGCAATGAATAATAAAATTACAATAATCTCGTACCAGAGGGAGGGTGACCAATTTGTAAAGTCCATTAAGAATTGAGCAAAGGATTGTCCTCTAATGAGACAGAGAGCGTCAGGGAGACCATTCATCAAGCTGCTCTGTCACAGATGCACAAAGGGACCCTGAAGGGAGGGGTCCTGGAATGCAGGCAGACCCAGGCGGCTTGTCTTGGATGCGCATTTACATATTGTCATTGATCAGCTGCTGGAGAAGGGATGACAAGCAGAACACCAGAGTTCTCCACTGTAAGGCTCCGGGTGTGTTTATGCCATCCTTGATTCATTCCCCACGGGGCGAGAAGCATTACTCACCATTTCCTCGTGTGCCAGCAAGAGAAATGGAATCAGTGGGCATATCATCTCCTTGTTGGAAAATGACAACTCCCTTATTATAAATCCCCAATAAATTGATGGAAGAGCTGTTCAAACTTCATAGATATAAATGTTTCCCGGGATTAATGGGGAGTTATTCCTAGAAATGACTTACAGTTCAGGAACCAGTCTTTGAATTGAGGTATTGTTAGTTTGTTTTTCCTCCAGATTCACGACAACCATTAAAGCAGCTGAGCGTAGAGGGCAAACATTTTCTACTTACCCCATCCTTGTCCCCCACCACTTTCCCACTTCCTGTTGCCAGACATTTATGGTCTTAGAAATGCTAAATTGTCCCTACCTTTTGGAAGAATACTTCTTTTTTTTTTTCTCCAAAATCCTTTATGAGGAAACTTGAAACATGTAAATCAACTTGTCACCTTTGGGGGAAACTATGGAGATGTAACCCTTACCTTGTAGGATAGAAAGAAACTACTGCTTGCTATTGTATGTATCTTAAAGAATGAAAAAAAAATTTTTTTTCAATAGATATCTCAGTATTTTTATTTTTCAATATCCTTTATAAACCAGGATATTGAGCCTCTTGGCTGTCACAATGGGAGGGGATTGTGGCAACAATGGCTTACTTTCTCATCATCAGAGTCTTCTCTGATGTGGCCTCTAAGGGTCATCTTGGGACCATCTCTTGGTATTTATATTAATGTTGCTACTCTTATTGAGTGAGTGCTTTTATAAGAGAAACTGAATCTTTTGTCCAGCACCAGGAGCGTTGGCACTTAATAAGTACCAATCAATAGCTTTTGCTGATATTGGAATGTAGGTCCATCTACTTCCTGGATGGCTCCGTGGGGAAAGATGCATTTATAGCTTGTGCTTTATTCTATAGCTAAGGGCTGCTTTCCAGATTGCCTTTGTTTGAATCTATGCTGGGTGTGATGTTTACCTGTGCAATGCCATTTCTGTCTGCTGGTACCTGGGGGGTTGGAACTTCGGGGACCCTTCCCCTTGATTTTCAGTATTTCTAGTTTATTCCAAGAGTCAGCTGACTGGGGAAGGGCAGATGGAGGGTTTCCCCAAGCCTGCTAGCCTTCTAAATTGCCTTGAACCCACACCCTGCCTCCTCTCTAGATTTCCAAGGAGTTATGGGGACTCCCATTCTCTTGGCCACTCCACACTTCAACTAACTTTTTCAAAGCAGGCAGAAATCTGTAATTTCTATCTTCTCACCATTTCTATGGGAATTAATTCACTTTACCCATCCCCTCATTCCCAAAGTCCCACTAACACATGGATGGGATATAGAACAGCATTTAACTGAATTTGAGGATAATGGAGGGGAGACCAGCACACAGCTCACATTACACATGAGCACTGGGCATCACTTTCCATAACCGTGCCTTTGTTTCCCTTACTACGAGGAGTCCTCGTTGGTGGTCTTTCCTCCTCAGGTTCTGGACTTCTGCTGGGTTGCTGCTTCCATATCTCCTCTTTACTTATTCAGCCAACAAATAGGTATTGAGGATCTACTCTGTACCAGACTCTGGGCTAGACGATCAGTTACAGAGCAGTAAATGCAAGACAGACACCAGCCCTGACGTCATGCAGCTTTCAGTCTTCAGCGGAGGGGTGGAGAGGAGAGGTCAGTCACATGACACACATGTACGCATCAGCTGTGGTAAGAGCGATAAGGATGAGGAGGAGGAGAACTGGGTATTGTGAGCAAGATTAATGTCTTCCCTGCTTCTTTATATTTCTGCATCTCTCCCTCTTTCTCCAGGTCACTTAGGAAACTCCAAATCTTTCTCTCATTATTTCTTTCTTTATTTAGCCTCTTCTTGTTTTGACCATCTCATTCTAGATTTGTCCCAGGATCTCACGTTTCCTGACAAAAGAGGCCATCAAGGCACTTCTCAAAAGAAAGTGCTGTCACTCCCCTTCTGAAATGTGCTATTCTTCTCCTATAGGAAAGCGTCTGGGATGGGATTTCATTTTAAATTGTAATTATGTTCTTCCTGAAGCACTGTCTCAATTTTTTGTGGGATGTCCAATATAAGGGTGTCAAAGTTGTGTTTAGGTGAACCCTGAGAGAATATTAACATATCACATATAGATGTAGGTATTTTCTTCTTTACATATATCATGTCCATAATTTCTTTTATTTCTTCTTCTTATTTATTTTCTTCCCTCCCTCTTTCTTTCCCTCCCTCCCTTTTTTCCTTCCTTCCCTTCCTTCTTTCATACTCACTTGGTGGTAAAACCTGACACCCATCAATTGCGTATTTTCATGTTAACAAGCATGTTTATAGTATTTGTTATGTTCCAGACACTATTCTAAGTATCAGTTATAAATTAATAGTCTCAACTTGGTCAAGGAGAAATATCTGAGCTGTGTGCTGTCATGACTGGATTATTTTCTTCTTTTAAGCTACAGGGATGAGGCTCTGGGCTCAGAAGCTTTGACATCTCGCTAGAACTGTAGAACTCTTTTGCTTTATTTTACTATCATATGTATGTATGTATGTATGTATGTATGTATGTGAGTTTGGATCTCATTCTGTTACCCAGGCTGAGTGCCTGACTAGCTGGTACTACAGATGCATGCCACCATGCCTGGCTAACTTTGTGATTATTTTGTAGAGATGAGGTCTTGTTATGTTGCCTAGGCTGGATGCTATCTTATTTTTAAGGTTATCTTCTACTTATAGCAATTGATTCAGTTTCTTTTAAGTGGCTTTATTTTTAACATATAATATAACATATATAATATTAGGGTGACATGGTGCCTGGATATGGCAAAATCATGTAGGACTAAGGCTTGGATATCCTGCTAGGGTGTGCCTCAGCAGAGACAGTGGTAGGCAGGCTGAAGTCACCTGTGAGGACAAGGAGAAGGACAAGGGATTCAACTCAGAAGATCTGGTTTGAATCCAGGCTTTGCCACATCTTGTGCACATGGCCTTGGTCCAGTCACTTTTCTTTCCAAGTTTTGGTTTCCTCTCCCACCAAATGATGATAAACACCTGACTGCTGTAAAGGTGCAATAAGAAAAAACTTGAGAAAATTCCTTGCAGGGTATCTGACAAGTAGTTGGTGCAGAATAAATGTTTGTTTCTAAGTTTGTTTCTAAGTTGGAATGGCAACATTTTATTGAATTAAAAAGTAATTTTTTTCTAAATGAACAAATGCTATGAGACAGACACAACACGTTTTGCCAAGATCCCTGGAGTTAGAGTGCTGAGCAGCTGAGGAAGAGAGGGGTTGGTGCACGGGGAGTGTCTGACAAGCAGGCCTCACATTTCCCGGGGAATGAAAAAGATTTACCAGGACAACAACAGCGAGAAATGTGTAAGCTGAGGCCTGAAAAATGTTTAGGTGTTAGCCAGGCAGAAAGGAGAGCAGGGAAATAACATTCTAGACAATGAGCCTGCTCTCACGTATATTCAGGAATCTCACAATGACCGTCGTGCACAGAGCAGATAAACTCACGTGACAAGCAAGCTTGGTTTATAGCTTTCACCAAAGGGTCTCATCCATCTCTAGGTCTCAGGCAGTCCTTTTACAGTGGTGATCTTTCTTCCTGTTTCATTACAACCAGAGCCATTGCTTTCCCAAATTGCCTGGCAGTCATAGGAGTTTTATGGATACTTGGGTTTCCAGAAACAAGCCTGGGTTCCAAGTCCTCAATTTCTCCATCTCCACTGGCCTATTACTAACCATTCCCTCATCTCCTAAAGGCACTTCCTTGTCCTTAAAATGAGGATGGTGTTCTGTGATTACTGTTTTCATTTTCCTCCAAGGAGTCTTATTTAATGAGGACAGCAAGACCAGATTCAAAGTTATCTTAGATGACATCTTCCTTTGCAGTGTATTTTTGGCTCACTTTGAAAGAAGGGTCTACTTCACAGTTCACCATGCTGTGCCATGTAGAAAGAAGAATGTGTCAGAAGCCAGGCCTGAATTAGGATGCGGAGTATTAAAATGTTCCTACTTACTTGCTTTGAAAAAAAATCACAGTTCATGTGTTCATGCAATTTGACCAGTAAGGGATAATTTTCCTAGCTTTCTGCATCTCATTTGCTTGTTCAAAGCCAGGATCCTTTTTGAGTTGGAGTATCACTCTGTTGCCCAGACTGGAGTGCAGTGGCTACTCCCGGCCACCATAGCCTTGACCTTCTGAGCTACTGTGATCCTTCCGCCTCAGCCTTCCAAGTAGCTGGAATTACAGGTGTGTGCTACCAAACTCGGCTAATTTTTTGATTTATTGTAGAGATGAGGTCTCACCAAGTTGCCCAGGCATGTCTCGAACCCGCGGGCTCAGGCAATCCACTCACCTCAGACTCCCAAGGCGCGGGATTACAGGCTGAGCCACCGAGCCCGGCTGTATTTCTACTTTCATTGTTCTAAAAGCAGCTTCAGTTTCATCTAGTCTAATGTCATCTTTTGCTACTTACTGGGATGCTAAGCATGAGCTTTAGCAAACTTCCTTTCATTTCTCGAATAATTCTTATTCTGACTTACCTCTTGAATTCGCTCATGAAGTCCGCTTACGAAAATTCTCTGCCTGGGATGCTGACCACCACACCCCGGATTCACTTGGACTGTTCCTTCTGGTCTCAGCTGACATACAACTTCTGGGAAGCTCTCTCTAGAAATGGAAGATGACATTGGTTCCTCTTCTCTCTACATGAGCTTGTGTAAGACTCTGCAGTTCTCCTATCTGGGCACTTATGGCAACAGATTCTATTTGCCTGATTACTTGTTAGATTGCTCCCCACTCTACTCACACTGAGAGCAAGTCACCATATTCACAGCTGTATCCACCATGTCTAACAAGATCCCTGCACCTAGATGGTGTTCAACAAATATTTAAATAAAGGAATGAATGAATAAAGTCAGTGTTATCATATGGGTTTGATTTTGAATTCAAAATCATTAAAAGTCAGTATTTTTCCCAGTTCCTTTCCACGTTTCCTCACTTTCACCCAAGATATACTCCTGTTAAAGATACATTAAAAATCAAATATTAGCTTGGGTTTCACATCATCTCTATTGCTCAAGGCAATCCCTTTTCAGTGGAATCTTTCTTCCTGTTTTATATTACAACCGACCTAATTCAAAGTGTTATAGCAGGAGCTATTTTCTAATAGAAAGACTCTAAGCAGTTAATTCAGTGACCGAAATTGGAATGTTGAGAGTAGAATAAAATTATCCAAATCTTGACTTACTACTAGCTGAGTGACTTATTACCTCTTGAATTCTTGGTTACACATCTGTAAAATGGGGTTATTAATAGTACCTACTTCATGGTGTTGGGGTGAAGATTCAATGCTATATATTTGAATAAAGCATAAATAAAATAGACAAAGGTGACTGTAAATGATCTTCAGAGCAATGGCCTTTCTCAACAGCATGTGTTATACTGAAAATAAAAAGCTCAAATTAACTCCAAGCAGCTATGATACAGTGTTGGGCACTGGGTGAGTAGTCAATAAATAATGGCTGCCATGGTAGTGTGCATTCATATTAGTTTATAAACATCTTTCTATGCTTGCCTCAACCTAAGGCATGAGGGAAAATGAGTGTGTATTTCAAACTTCTGAGGGTGATGGCAAATAGAACAGCGCCTCCTCCCCACCACCATTGTCTTGAGGAGTCCTTGTCAAAAGACATTGCAAACATGTCTCAGATCCATCTCCCCGTCACCACCATCTCTTCTGCTCTCACTCATGGCCACCCCTGTGACTAAGCTCACCCTGTCACAAGGAGCATGGTGACAGGTGGCAAATGGCTGTGAAAAAAAAAAAATTCTAGGGTAGAGGTTGAAGATTAACACGTGCTTTACAAATTTCCCTAGAGACACTCATCAGAGAGTTTCAGCTAACTGACATTATTCATGATCTAGCATGAAAAATTGGTATGGAAGCTACTTTGAGCTTTGAAGTTAATCTGAGCCTTTTACTTTCCTCTGCAAGTTTAAGAGGCTGGACCACTTTAGAGATGGTGTTAAACTATGAAGCTAGCCTCTTTTACCCCCAGAGCAGGAGTCACAGCCAATCAGATTGTTTTGGATAATTAAGTACTGTTGACATCTTCCTGAAATTTATTTTCAGACTTGATAGTATGGTTTTAAGCTTAATTTTTCATGGAGTTGGGCTCCTGTTCGCATTTGATTCTTCTGTCCAAATGCTCTTCTGCCTGGAGTAAAAGATAGTATACCCGGAGTGTCATTCCTGCCTCTGGAGAAGAGTGCACCAAGAGCTCCTGAGATTTGGGCTCTATCAGATTAACAATGAATCTGAAATTTATGTAACTTATAACAATCACAATGATAGGAATGAAAGGATGAGGAAAGCTGTCCTAGCATGCATGTTTGTGTATGTATCTATAGATGCACACACAT
The DNA here is from genome assembly GCA_963574415.1 of Tarsius wallacei. NCBI lineage: Eukaryota > Metazoa > Chordata > Mammalia > Primates > Tarsiidae > Tarsius > Tarsius wallacei. Next base: position 39,496 of record CAUYQG010052495.1, read on the forward strand.
ATATTCTGATATATATATATATATAATACACACATATAAAGTATATATATGTAGTATATATGTGGATATAGACACATACACATGTATATAGGCAGAATTGCCATTTGACACTTTAAAACAGTTGTCACCTGATGAGACATATAAATGGCTTAGAACAACTCTTTCTACTTGTAAGTTATGCCTGGGACTGATAGTAATGTGAATGTGATCGACCATTTTGACCTCTCTCTTTCTGCCCCAGTTGATGGATCAGTCTGTCATGACATCACCCACTAGGCATCCATAGCCTTGCAAATCATTCCATAGCTATACTCTGTGTGCTAATTACAATGATGCAATTTTAAAATTGAATTATTGGCAGGACTTCTAGATATGGCTGAGTAAATCTCCCCCAAAAAGCATCTATAAAGCTGGAAAAAAATTGACAAAACCAACCATTTCAGTGTTCTGGAAATTAACCAATGGCATACAACAATCTGAGGGGCATTCATGCTTAAACAACTGCTGAAATTCAGGTAACAATAGTGGGAGTCTGTGGTATTCTGGTATGGAATTGCTACCCTTCCCTGCTCAGCTGGAATAGAATGTGCTGCCACAGTCAAAGGGGGCTGTTTTGTGGCAGAATGTGGCAAATGCTGAAATTATATTTCTTGTATGATTGAGTGAATGAATGCAGAAACACACGAGTAGCTGCTACAGAATCAGCAGTTGGCCCCATGGCAATTACCTGGGATGACAGAATGTCTCCCACTAACCCTGTGGCAGAGAGGGGGGTTGGTAGCAGTTAAAGGTATTTCCTTTTGAAAGCCATGCTGCAAGCTTTAAAGACCCACCAGGCACCAGGATGGTTTTGTTTGAAAAAGGCCAAATGGCTAGAGACTGATGGCTCTCATGGAAATGCAAAAGAGTAACTAATTCACAGACTTATCCAAAACCCCTCTTCTGAAGTTGA
>CAUYQG010052505.1:0-11651 GCA_963574415.1 Tarsius wallacei
AGCCTGAGTCTTTCTGTGTCCTCTTTCATGGAGGTCTCACAGACCAAGCTGCCCCATCGCCATCTTGCCGGTAGTCCCCAAGAAAAATAATTTCAACCAAGAATTTCCTATCCAACCAAGCTCAGTTTCATCAATGATCGAGAATTGAAAACCTTCCCAGACATCCAATCACTAAGAGATTATGCAGCTTCCAGACCAGCTCTACAGGGCACACTTAAAAAGGTATTAAACACAGAAGACAGGAAAAAAAAGAATGACCACACTTCCCAGGAGAACAGAAGAGCACTGACTCAACAGAGAATACAGTACAACAAGAAACATGAAAACACATGCATACATTAAACCCAAAGCCAAAAGAAAACAAGCAAAGAAAAAACTTTATAAGAACCTCATGACAGCAATAAAAAAACATATTTCAATAATCGACCTGAATGTGAATTGACTAAGTGCACCACTGAAAAGATACAGAATGGCAAACTGGATAAGGAACCATGATTCAGTTATTTGCTGCATCCCAGAGACTCATCTCACTACAAGGGATGCACAAGAACTCAAAGTTAAAGGATGGAAAATGAGTTTCCAGGCAAATGGAACACAAAAGAAGGCAGAACCCATGATCTTAATATCAGACAAAACAACCTTTAAGCTATGCAAAAGGACACTTCATAAAAGTTCAATCCATCAACAAAAAATATCCACCCCAAACATATATGCAGCCAACACAGGAGCAACAGCATTTATAAAGCAACTACTAAGTAAACTATAAAAAGATATTGACTCTACACTAATATAGCAGGGGACTTGAATGTCCTACTAAGAGCCCTAGATAGATTATCAAGGCAAAAAATCAACAAGAAGATACAGAACCTAGACTTGACATTCAACCAAATGGACTTAATAGATACCTACAGATTATTCCACCCAATAACCAAAGAATATACATTCTACTCATCACCACATGGAACATACTCCAAGATCAATCATATTCTTGGCAATAAATAAAGCATGAACAAATTCCATAAGTTTGAAATCTTGCCATGCACACTCTCAGATCACAGTGGAATAAAAATAAATATCAACACTAACAACATTTTCCCAAAGCCCACAAAGACATGGACACTAAAGAGCATGATGCTGAACAATAGTGGGTCAACACTGAAATCAAAGCAGAAATTAAAAGATTCCTGGAAGCAAAGTGAAGAAGGATGCTATGAAAACAGTTCTAAGAGGGGAATTTATATCTCTATGAGCACACATCAAGAAAACAGAAAGATCACAAGTGGAGAGACTAACAAAACACCTAAGGGAGCTGGAAAGAGAAGACTCCCAAACCCCAACACTAACAGAAGAATGCAAATCACCAAAATAAGAGCCCAAATATGGGATGTAGAAGAGAAAAACATCAGGGAAACCATCAGCAAAACAAAAAGCTGTTTCTTTGAAATAATGAGTAATATTGATGAACCCCTAGCCAGAATGACCAAGAAAAAGAGAAAAAAGAACCAACTAAACACAATCAGAAATACAAAAGATCAAATCACAACTGATCCTGAAGAAATACAACAGATTATCAGAGATTACTATGTACACCTATATAGCCCATTTGCAGTTTTTGCCTTTATAAACCCCTTGCTTGCTCTGCTCAGGGTCAAAAGTTCTTTGTGGCACTAGCCTGCTCTCAACCACCAACAAATAAAGGACTCAAAGTTCTAAATCTCAGTGTGTTGGAGACTCACTTGCAGTTTGGCTCTAACATTTGGAGGCCCTAGCGAGGTTTGCCACACTTGGGAGGTGGCCTCACACCAGCTCTCCCCGGCTTGATGGAGAAGTTATAGGAGAGGTGCCTCCTGAGACATTCCAGGGCCCCATAACCTCTCATCCAGCTCAGAGGGAGTTGGAACAACCACTAACTTCCCATTTCCTCAAAATACCTGAGTCTGTCTGCACTCTCCTAGAAGGTAAGAATCTGTTCTGTTTGTGGCCATAATTCTATTTAAGGGAATCATACCCTGACTAGGTCGTCCCTTGGACACTATTCACTAAATCAAAATATTGACTGAATAGAGTCTCGGTTCTGTTTCTGATTTCAGTTTTGATTTGCTTTCACTGATTTTTGACAATGTGGGGTCTTAGACTTCTAAACCCTCCAGTCCTCTGGACTGCAGAATGAAAACTTTCTCTGCTGGACTTGCTGAGGACTGCAGTGTCCACCCTTCCAAAGGCAGGCTCAGGACCCTCTGTAAAATTAGCAGACCTTTGTTTAATGTTGGATGTCCCTTCACAGGGGTCTCTGGATGTTCTTGTCACTAAGTCTGTTTGGAAGGTCGTTACAGAGACTCCTGGCCACCCTGACCAATTTCCGTATATCGACTTACGGTTAGGGTTGGTCTGGAATCCACCCCCCCATGGTTAAAGGCATGTTTTCTTAAAACTCCCAGTCATTTCCTTGTTTCTAAACCTCTTAATCCACACCTCTTTGTCTATATGTCTCTAAACCACTTTGTCCATTCCCTGGGCGATGTTTTACTGTACCTCATCTGTCCTGTAACCCTCCTTTTCTTCATCCACCCCTATGTGAGCCAACTTCTGTCTCCTCTGGTCTGTATCCCATTTTACCCCTTACTAAAAATCCCCTTGAAGACCCAGTTATCTCTGACCATTGTCCTCCACCTCCATCTTATAATCCCCAGTTTTCTTTGCTATCCATTACTTCTTCCACCTCCCCTTTGCCTTCTCTGCCTTTGGCTCCCCGCCTCTGATCCTGGACTGATCTGGCCCCTCTCCTTCCCCTCTGGGAAGTTCCCTCCCTGTGGGGGGCAGGTCAGACCGAATGGCCATTCTTGGTATATGCTCCCTTTTCCACCTTCAATTTGTACAATTGGAAATACTAAAATCTACCATTCTCAGAGAAGCCACAGGCTCTAACTTCTCTAGTTGAATCAGTCATACACACTCATCACTCCACCCAGGATGATTGTCAACAGCTCTTTTTAACTCTATTTGCCTCCGAGGAGCAAGAGCACATCAGAACTGAGGCTAAAAATCTGTTCCAGCCTCAACTGTGGGTACACAAGAAAAGAGTCAGGAAACTTTAAATGAGGTTTTTCCCTCTTTTCACCCGGATTGGGACCCTAACACTTTGGCAGGGTCCAAGGCATTAAATACCTATCACCAGACTCTATTAGCTGGTTTGAAAAAAGCAGCCTGGAAACCTGTCAATCTTTCTAAAACTACTAAGATTCTCCAGGGTCCTGAGGAATCTCCAGGATAATTTCTTGAATACCTTCAGGAGGCTTTTCATACTTATACCCTGTTCAATCCCTCGGCCCCTGAGAATGCTTGAACTATCAATATGGCATTTGTGACTCAAGTGACTCCAGACATCCAAAAAAAAGTTACAAAAGCTTGAGGGCTTTACAGGAATGAATATTTCTCAGTTACTTGAGGTAGTCCAAATGGTTTTTAATAACTGTGATGCTAAAAAACAGAAACAGATGACACAAGAGGCAGATAAGACAGCTAGACATCAGGCAAAAATATTGATAATTACCCTCCTAGCCTCCCAACCTGACCCAAGAATGCCACGCCAGAGAAAAAGAAAAACTAAAAAAGGACAAAAGGAGACTAAACATTCTCCATTAGCTAAGGATCAATGTGCATATTGCAAAGAATTCTGTTACTGGAAAAAGGACTGTCCCCATCGCCCAAAAACAGATGACCCCAAGCCAGTCCTGGTTTTGCTCACAACTGGGGAAGCTTAGGATAGCTCTGACTGAAGGGGCAGAGCTCTTTTTCCTTAGGCTCCCCAAGAGCCCATGGTAACTGCTGCTATCGGGGGTCACCTGGCCCAACTCTTGGTGGACACCAGGGGGGAATTGTCAGTCCTAAAGTCACCATTAGGACCCATGTCCAACAAGCAAATATCAGTTCAAGGGGTATCGGGTGCAATGACAAACTACAAGTTCATTTCTGACCAAATCATTGGTTTAGGTCGGAAACGAGTTACCCACTCATTCCTAATAGCCCCTGATTGCCCGTTCCCTCTCATGGGCTGGGATTTGCTTCAAAAGTTAAGAGCTACCATTGTGTTTTCACCTGACAAAGCTAAAATGCTTGTTTCCACTGCCTATCAGATGCTTTTAACTGTTCCACTTTCTGAAAAATACCTCCTAACTTCTTCTAACTCTCCCACTGAGAACGTCCCACCAGGTTTGCTTCAACAGCTACAATAGAAATATCGCTTGGTCTGGGTGGAAACAAATCCACCAAGACTGGCGCATCATCATCCCCCAGTTGTGGCAAGCCTATTGGCATCAGCCACACCAATCCGAGTACTTCAATACCCTATGGGTTTTCAGGCTCAAAGGGGAATTGCTCCTCATATCAAAAGACTTTTAAAGGCTGATATACTAATACCATACAAGTTGGCATGAAACACTCCTTTCCTGCCAGTTCAAAAACCAGAGACTTCTGACTACAGACAAGTTCAGGACTTAAGGAAAGTAAATAAGTGGGTTAAAACAATTCATCCTGCTGTTCCCAACCCATACAAATTGCTCAACCTGCTTCCCCCTCAACATCAGGTGCACACTGTGCTGGATTTTAAAAATGCCTTCTTCTCTATTCCCTTGTCCTGTCAGTCAACCCATCTTTGCCTTTAAATAGACAGACCCTGACTCGGAGGACACCAGTCAGCTAACTTAGACCCAGTTGCCACAAGGGCTCAAAAACTCCTGACACTTTTCAGAGAAGGCTTACAGCAAGACTTATCAGGGTTCCGTGACTTACACCCTGAATATACTTTATTCCAGAATATAGATGATCTCTTGCTCACAACGGCAGACTTGGACACATGTTTTAAAAGGTACCAAAACTCTGTAACAGTTCCTTCAAGACTTGGGCTACCATATATAAGGTAAAAAGGCACAGCTCTGCTCAACCAAAGTCTCCTATCTAAGATACCAGCTAAAGAAAGATAGCAAACCCTAACCACAGCCCCCCAAAAAGCCATCTTCCAAATCCCCACATCAACCTCAAAAAAACAGGTATGGAAATTCCTGGGGGTGGTGGGGTATTGCCAGCTGTGGATACCAGGATTTGCTAAAGATGCCAAGCCTCCATACACAGCCACTGCAGGCGATCAGCCTCTAAAATAGACTGCTACTGAAAAACAAGCATTCAAATAGTTAAAGATGGCTCTTACCCAAGTCCTGGCTTTAGTCCTCCCAGATGTTACTAACACTTTCCATTTGTTTATTCATAAACAGTGGAGAATCGTGAAGGGGGTTCTTACCCAGACCCTAAAATCCTGGAGGTGACTGGTGGCTTATTTGTCCAAAAGATTAGATCCAGTGGTCTCTGGATGGCCATCCTGTCTTCGGGCCATGCTGCTACAGTTGTACTGGTTAGAAAAGTAGATAACCTGACTTTCAATCAAAACCTGTCCTTAACAGTTCCCCATACTGTTGAGACTCTGCTCCAGAGAGCCTCTGGCAGCTAAATGTCAAATGCTTGTATCACCCAATATCAAAGCTCCTGCTTGACCAGCCTCGACTAACTTTCTCTCCTACTCAGAGCCTCAATTCAGTCACTCTGCTGCCCAAAAAGTCAGTTCATGACTGTGAGGACATATTAAATATTTCTCAAGTCAGTCGCCCTGATCTTCAAGACATTCCTTTGAGCCAGGCTGAGGCTGACCTGTTCACGGATGACAGCAGTATAGTAGTAAAGGGAGTTCACAAGGCTGGTGCGGTGATAACCACAACTCGTGACATACTCTGGTCACAGTCTTTGCCTGATGGTACATCTACTCAAAAGGCTGACTTAATACTTTAACCCAGTCCCTACACTGGGAAACAAGAAAATGGGTAAATATTTATACTGACAACAGGTACTACTCTCTATGTCCATGCCATGATCTACAAAACACGAGGACTTCTTACCGCAGCAGGTAAGACTATAAAACACAAAGAAAAATTTTTAGCCCTTTTAAAGGCTATATGTTTCCCCCCAAAAATAGCTGTCATCTATTACATGGGACACCAAAAATCAGACACTCTCAGGGACAACAGAAAAACGCCTAGCTGATTGAACAGACCATAAAACAACAGAGCTCCCAGTTGAGCCCCTCACTGTACTACTAACTAAAACCTTTCCAGTTCCTTTGCTTCCAAAACAGCCCATCTCAAAAAAAAGAAAAAGAAAAACAAGTTGACCTAACAAAAACACATAGGGACTCCTCAGGATGATAGATAACTCAAGAGTCCGAAATCCTCTTCCCAGCCGCCCTCAGACAAACACTGGTAAAACAAGTCATGCCACTACTCACCTAAAAGGTTCCAAACTAACCAAATTATTAAACCAATACTATTACATTCAAGACCTACAAAGCCTCACTGACACTGCTGCTACCATATGTTCTGCTTATGCCTGAATAAATGCCAAACAAGGATATAAACCACCAAATAGTACCAGGGTTCAGGAACTAAGCCCCAGAAAAACATAAAAAATAGACTTTACTGAGATAAAACACCCTCATACAAGATGTTCATGTCTACTGGTCTTTGTAGACACTTTTTTGAGATGGGTGAAAGCTTTTTCCACAAAAAATAGAATCACACTTACTGTCACTAAATTTTTATTAAATAAAATTATTCCTAGGTTTGAGCTCCCTCTCTCCATTGACTCTGATAACAGTCCTGCCTTTACCTCGTCCATAGCCCAACTGCTCAACAAGACATAACTTAAAAATTACAGAGTGTCTACCGGCCACAAAACTCTAGACACAAAAAACGAACTCTAAAAACCACTTTAACTAAATTAATAATAAAAACAAGTAAAATATAGATAAGTCTTTTGCCTCTGACTCTACTCCGAGCCCGATACACACCTTATAAAACAAGACTTACTACTTATACAATCATGTTTAAAAGACCTCCTCATCTGTTACCCTGATTAAAGGATCCCATTCTTAAAAAAATTACTAATCAGTCTCTATTAAAGTATCTTCAGTCTCTCCAACAGGTCCAGGGAGCTGTTCACTCCAACGTCCGATTTGTCCTGCCAGCCCCATCCTCTACACCTTGCCATCCCTTCCAACCTGGAGACCTGGTCTATGTCAAAACGTTCCAAAAAGAGAGAGTGACTCCTGCCTAAAAAAGACCATTCAACATCATCCTCACCACTTCTACAGCACTCAAGGTTGACAAAATGCCAGCTAGATTCATCACTCACAAGTCAAAGAGGCCAAAGACAACGACACTGCTCCACCGGGCTGCCCAGCTGACTGGATGACAACCAGAGACCCTGAAAACCCCCTTAAAACCACCTTCCGAGCCCACTGTCCTACCTCAACCACATCACAGCTGACCAACCAACACACAACTGAAATGTAAAAGTCCAACTGCCCAAAATAGACTGTTTTACTGGTTAATAATTCCCTAAATATATTATTATCACCCTTAAGCCTCACCCTTTTCATCCCAATTGTCTTAACTCTAGACATAGGCCTAATTGCCTTAGCCCCTACAGACGAGAAATGTGACAAAAAGTCCCTATTAATGCTGCCCTACTATGATTTACAATAAGTTTAACTTGATTTATTTTAACTGGGGAGTCTAGAAACGCCCCGTACTCTTTCTCCCTAACTCCCTTCACATACAAAAAAATCCTTGCCCATCAAAACCAGACTAATGGCCAACGTTTACTGGCATTATTTAAAGTTGACCTATACGACCTGCTAGCCATACCCTCACGCTCAATACATAGAGCCAACCCCTGGACTTACCCTATAGCCTACCCTACTAATGGAAAACCCTACCTGGATTTACAAAACATAGACTTTTTTCTTTGCCCTAAAAATCCTACTGATTGACAATATAACCAGGCTGATCACTACTCTGCCCCTGCTGAGACTGTGTCACTATTGCTACTTATAGTGGGCGGGGGGCAATGACACCTCCCAACTCTCCCTCTGGCGGGCCTCTAGCCCAGACCCAACTCAGGTGCCTATATACATAAAAACTAACAATCCTCTCCACTATTCTTAAAATACAGGCTCCACCTGGGGTACACAAGCTTATATACCTGGTCATGACCAAGGTGACCTATTCGCCATTCAAAAGTGTATATTGTCCTATAAAACCTTGGCTAAACCTCTAGGGCCACTGACAGAAATGGAAGATTCCCTATTCAATTTAGATCAACCTCCACCTCCTGTCAGCCCACTTCCGCCTCCTACTAATCAAATCACCACCCAAGTCCGCCTCAATGGCTTCCAAAGCCAGCTCTAGAGGCTCGTCTGGGAGCTCATTCTCTAGCCCAACAGCCCTGGTCTTTTTCTTATTTTAACTGATATGCGTCGCTTCTCAACGCCACCTGGCCCCAATTAGCCCAAGATTACTGGCTCTGCTTAAAGACAAAACCCCCTTATTCCATACACCTGGATGTCAAAACTCCCATTGTCAATAATAATAATGAAACTACATGTTCTCCAAAAACAGTTCACATCACCATAAGAGATATAACTAAAAATGCCTCTTGTCTTATAACTTCAGACTTCAATCTGGCAACTTCTCCATTTTCTAATGTCTATAATTTGTCCCTCACTTTAACCATAACCAAATTCATGGCCTATACCGCCCCCGCCAACACTTGGTTGGCTTATCCTACAGGCCTTAAAAAATATATTACTACTAAAAAGATAAACAATGAGCCTTTTATCCAATCCTCCAGGTCTTCAAACTACTTGTTAAAAATGTGGTGCCCCCTTACTAGTGCCTGCCTTAATTGAGCTAAGCGTAGCTAAAATGGCTACACTCAACAACACTGCCCTGGTCCGTAAAAAACCGAGTCTATCCAACCTTACACAAAAAATTGATGCTGACCTAAAAACCCACAATTTGCCATAGACCAACTCCATGACCAGGTAAAATCCTTGGCAGAGGTTGTCCTCCAAAATCATAAAGGCCTAGACTTACTTTTCCTATCCCAAGGAAGACTCTGTATAACTCTCAAAAAACCTTTTTATTTCTACACAAACAAATAAAAAATTATTGAAGACACCCTCCAAAAAGTCCAAAAAATGTAGACAAATGACAAAAAAATAGTAATAATAATAAATCTCATTTCCAATTCTTATTTGATTAAAACCCATGGCTAACAACTCTCATTACCAGTCTGACTAGACCTCTCCTACTTCTCCTCCTCGGTCTACTCATAGGGCCCTGCAAATTAAATTAGATTATTTGCTTTGTCAAACAAAGATCAGTTCTACAAAACTCATATATATATAAACGCACTACAATAAAATACCTATGACTGATGAGTCAATGCATTGACTCATGACCAAATAAAAGGGGGGAATAAAATATCTAAGATATTTATAATAGTTTGCTTGACATAAATAATTCCCTTTTGTCACAGATCCTTCATTATAGTTGCTTGCCTACCCAGATATAATCCCCCGTGTGTGACTGTTACAACCTTCCCATGATCACAGACCTACTTCCTTGTTTCTCCTCAGTGTTTACAAATTCCCCAACCTCAAGTTCCATATCTAACTGTACACTTGCTTAACCAAAACCAGATGCTATGCCAAAAAACTGTTCTTTGTAAAATCTCCCTAGCACATCCTTATATTTTGTCCCCTTTTGTTTTTAGTTCCTTGTTCTCCTATCCCATGCTACATAGCCCACTTGTGGTTTTTGCCTTTATAAACCCCTCGCTTGCTCTGCTCAGGGTCGAGAATTCTTTGTGGCACTAGCCTGCTGTCAACTGCTGACAATTAAAGGACTCAAAGCTCTAAATCTCAGTGTGTTGGTGACTCTCACTCGTGGTTCGACTATAGCAAAACACATCACAAAAATCATCAACCATGACCAAGTAAGGTTCATCCCCAGGATGCAGGGCTGGTTCAACATTCACAAGACCATAAATGTAATTAAATTCATCAACAGATGTAAAAACAAGAGCCACATGATTATATAATTCGATGCAGAAAAAGCTTTTGAGAAAATCCAGTATCCCTTCTTGATAAAAGTCCTCCAACACTTAGGTATAGAAGGAGCATACTTCAAAATACTAAGTGTCATCTACGATAATCCCACAGCTAACATACAGCTAAATGGACAGAAACTGGAAGTATTTCCCCTAAAAACTGGAACAAGAGATGGCTGCCCACTCTCACCCCTCTTGCTCAACATTGTGCTGGAAGTCCTAGCTTGGGAAATTAGACAAGAGAAGGAAATCTAAAGGGTATCTAAATAGGAAAAGAGGAAGTCAAGTTATCTCTCTTTCCTGATGATATGATCCTATACCTTGACAATCCAAAAGAATCTGTCAAAAACATGCTTGCACTGATAAAAGACTTTGGCAAAGTCTCAGGGTACAAAATAATTGTGCAAAAGACAGTTGCAAGCCTATATACCACCAACCAAAAGGCAGAGTCCAAATTAAAAGCACAATCCCATTCACAATAGCCACCAAAAAGAAAAAAAGAAATACCTCGGCATCTTCTTAACCAGAAAAGTGAAAGACCTTTACAATGAGTTTTTACAAAACACTGCTCAAAGAAATCCAAGAAGACAAACAAATGGAAAAATATTCCATGTTTATGGATAGGAAGAATCAACATTGTTAAGATGTCCAACCTACCAAAGGCAATCTACAGATTCAATACAATACCCATTAAGTTACCAACATCATTCTTCTGGAATGACAATACAGAAATGACAATACAGAAATTTATATGGAAACATAAATGACCACAAATAGCCAAAACAATCCTTAGCAAAAGAAACAAAGCAGGAGGTATCACACTTCCAGACTTCAAACTTTACTATAAGGCTACAGTAATCGAAACAGTCTGGTATTGGTACAAGAATAGGCACATAGACCAATGGAATAGACTTTGAGATACCAGAAGCAAAGACTCAATTCCTCAACCAAGTCATCTTTGACAAAACCTCCAACAACAACCACTGGAGAGAGGAGAACCTATTCAGTAAATGGTGCTGGGAAAACTGGCTGATCACATGCAGAAGATTGAAACAGGACCCCTACCTATCACCATACAGAAAAATTAACTCTAAATGGATCAAAGACTTAAATGTAAAAGCTCAAACTATAAGAATCTTAGAAAACACAGGACACAGGAGACACTCTTATGGAAATTGGAACTGGCTACCAATTACTATTAAGACCCCTAAAATGCCCATACCTTAAGAAATAAGATAGACATGTGGAACCTCATCAAACTATTAAGCTTCTCCAAAGCCAAAGAAACCATCAAGAGAGCAGGGAGACAGCCAACAGAATGGGAAAAAGTATTTGCCAACTGTATATCTGACAAAGGCCTAACATCTAGGATCTACAGGGAACTCAAATGCGCTGAAAGGAAAAAAAACAAACAGCCCATTAAAAAGTAGGCAAAAGACATAAATAGACATGTCTCAAAAAAAGATATACGAGCAGCCAACAGACACATGAAAAAGTGCTCAGCCTCACTCATCATCAGAGAAATGCAAATCAAAACCACATTAAGATACCACCTAACCCCAGTAAGAATGGCTATCATTAACAAAACAAACAACAACAGATACTGGTGAGGATGTGGAGAAAAAGGAACCCTTCTTCTACACTGTTGGTGGAAA
>CAUYQG010052510.1:0-27786 GCA_963574415.1 Tarsius wallacei
TAGGATCCAGTAATTCCAATTCTGGGTATATATCCAAAATAATTTAAAGCAGGGTCTCCAAGACGTATTTGTACACTCATGTTCATAGCAGCACTATTTACAATAACCAAGAGAGGTGGAAGCAATGCAACTGTCTATCAACGGATGAATGGATAAACAAGATGTGGTATATATGCACAGGGGAATACTTTGCAGCCTTAAAAAGGTGAGTGGATTGCCTGAGCCCACGGGTTCGAGACCCGCCTGGGCAACTTGGCGAGACCTCATCTCTACAATAACTCAAAAAATCAGTCGGGCGTGGTAGCGTGCGCCTGTAGTTCCAGCTCCTTGGAAGGCTGAGGCGGAAGGATCGCCGGAGCCCAGCAGGTCGAGGCTGCGGTGGCCGGGAGCGGCCACTGCACTCCGGTCTGGGCGACAGAGTGAGACTCCAACTCAAAAAAAAAAAAGAAAAAGTAATAATGATCTGTTTCACAACAATGTGAGTATACTTAACACGATTGAACTGTACACGTGAAAATGGTTAAGATGATAAATGCTACGACATGCGTTTTTAACCACAATAAAAATTCTCTTGGTCCCCCATTTTTTAGTTAGCGCTTTCTCCCTAGTTTTCTTTTGGTGGAAGTTTTCAATGGTATCCTTTGCCTCCTACCTATTGTGCATATGACAGTCAATGAGCTTATGCACCAGAAGTTTAAAAAATATCCCCAGGTGATTCTATTAGGCAGGTAGAGTGGAGAATCACTGAGCAGCTCACCCACCCATGCCAGTCTTACATCACAATTCTAGTCCAGCTTTTATTCTCCCTCACATTTTGTAAACTCCCCTATCTGGCTGTTCCCAGACCGTTTATTCAATCCTCTCTAAGTACTATACCCAGGATAATCTTGCAAAACTTCCACTGTGTGTCACTTTTGCCGCTCTTGAAAAGTCATCAGTGGTTCTTTTGCATGGCTTCAGACTCAAAATAGTGAATCGATTTGAGTTTCAGTTGGGCAGTCTACCAAATACGACCTTTGTTAGACACTTTAAAGGGCTAACATGTTTGTTGGATCATAGCAGGTGTACAGCAAACATCCTTCCATCGTTTCTTCGTCAAACTCTGGTATCCCATTGCTTCTGTTTGCCCCATACCCACCCTCTCGCAGCCATCTTGGGGTTTTAAAATCCAACTTAGCATTTAAGACCAAATTCAAGTACAGCCTTTTGCCTATACGTTTCAGCCAGAAATGACCCCGCTTTCCTCAGAGCACCTGTGATACTCTCTAACAGATGGAGTCTTTTAGTGACTATTTACTTGTGCCTTTTCTCTTTAGATAAGTGTAAATAAAATTAATTAAATGGAAACGGAAACCCAGGGACAGGAGAAGCGGGGAGCAGACCGAGCTCTTTCTGAGAATTGAGGACTCACATGATTTACCTTGAAAACATGTAGTTTGTTTTCAGTCTCACACCACCTAGCTCCCTTACATAGAGTAGCAGCAAGTTACACACTCCAAAAACCTATTGTGCTGAAAGCTCTTTGAGGGCAGGGATTGTGTCTTAAGCATCTCTGTGCTTGAGACATTGTTGGAAAGCAATACATATTTCTTCTGTAATAGGATCTATCTATCTAATAATAGCTGACACTTATCAAATGCTTATTATCTACTTGGCCCAGCTCTAAGTACCTTACATTAAATACTCACAGTAGCTTATGAAGCAGATCCTATTATTAGCTTCATTTTGCCACTTAACAGGATTTGAAACTGAAGGTCAGAGAAGTGAAGTGACTGGCCCAAGTTTGCACAGCAAGTATGTGGCAGAGGCTGGCCGGGTTATAAATCTGAACAAGTATGTCTTCAAAAGCCATTCTACTCTATCTTCTCCTGCCTCCCAAAGATGGACTTAATTATAGGCCTGCAATTATAATTGTTCATATTTTGTTCTCAGACGTGGACTATCTTAATATTTCCTCTTTCACTGAATTTCTAAGCAAATGAATGTCAATGATCCCCTCAGTGTTGACCAGGTGGACTTGAGTGCCCTTTGGGGTCAGCGCTTCTTCATTTGAAAGTTGACCCTGCCACCTCCTTGATGTGTGACCTTGAACAAGTCACTTAACCTTTCTTGTTTCTCATCTGTTCCCCCTTCTATCATTAGGCATGTACATAGGATTTGTTGCCATAGTAATAGAAAATAATACTGACCTATCTTTCAGGACTGAGTGTCATGGGGATTAGCTAATTTACAGCTGTGAAGAGCTTTCAACATATGAACTGCTAAACAACAGTGAGACTGTAAAGAGAATTTAAAACACCGTCAGCTTGTGGAGTGTGCCTGTTTGATGCCCATCATTATATGTTTAACTATTAGTATTACTACTCATAATAAACTTTTATGAGGTACTTTAGGTGGTTGAAGTGTTTTTATGAGAGCTAATTAGTTGTTCCAACCAGCTCTATGAGGTAGGTCAGTATTTTTATCATCCCTGTTTTGGAAGTTATATTAAATTGGTACAAGCATCATTAAGAAAGTCTTAAACTTCTTGATATTTGGAGGCATTTTGTGACTTGAAGACAATTCTCACGCAGTGATCACACCTAACACAAAGCTCCAATGGTAGAATAGGAGAATAAATTGTCTTTTGGTTCTCAATGTACAACACAGGCAGGACTTTTTTTTTTTTGAGTCAGTGTCTTACTCTGTCACTCCAGTTCGGGTGCAGTGGCATGATCACGGCTTACTGCAACCTTGACCTCCTGGGCTCAGGAGACCCTGTGCCTGGCGATCTCTTTTTTTTTTTTTCCTTTTTGTAGAAACTAGGTCTTTCTATGTTTCTCAGGTTGGTCTTGAACTCCTGGGCCCAAGTCATCCTCTTGCTTCAGCCTCCCAAAGTGCTGGAATCATAGGGAGCTACTGTGCCTGACTGACTTTTTATTTTTAATTGTTTTGAGTTTATACATGAACCATGTGGCAGTTCTCATGCTGGGCTCTTCTATGTATCAGTCAGAGTGCATTTAGAAAACCTGAGCCCACTCTAGGTATTTCAAATAGAAGAAGTTTAATGCAAGAAATAGGTTACACATGTTTTGGATGAGCTATATGAGCAAATAGAAGGAATGGGTGTTGGGAGAGCAGTTAAAAAGCAGAGGTCACACCCAGAAATCAGTTACTTCAGGAATCAGTCTCACTTCCAGGGATGGGGGAACAAAAGGGAGAAAGTCAAGTTCTCACAGTCCAGGAGCCCAGCACTACTTGCTGCTGGGCTGGACTCGTGGAAAAAAGCCTCTGAGGGAGCTAGAATAACAGGAGAGAAGCAGCCACCAGCAGAGAAGCTGCCAGGGCAGCCAAGGAGAAAAACTTGTCCCCTGCTCCCACCCTCTGATCTTGCTGGAACTAACAGCAAGTCAGAGGTGAGGGGACCTGGGAAATGGGGGGAGGAGGGTTCTAGCTCCAGGCTCACACAGCAGAATGGAGAAGGGAGGATGCTGAGAGATAGCAGGTAAGTAACTAACCTCTCTCGCAAGTTCATGAATTTTTCCCTGGAGGCTCAGGCAGATGCAGAAACTTTATGCCTTTACATAGGCCTTTACCCCAGCAAGTGGTGGACCTGCTAGTTGAGCCCAGGTCTACCAGTTTCAAGTGTAATGTGTGTTCCAGGTGCCATACTTATATTTCCTAGCTTTAGTGGCTCACTTGCCCGACGGGACTCCAGTGGCAGATAGTAAGGATGTTCATCTTTACCTACTTTCAACAGTGGGATGAAGAATAAAATAAATCACATACAGAAAAGCACTTGATTGTAGCTAATGCAATCCACAAGTGCAAGTGAGTATTGTTATTGGTAAATAATTTTTACAAAAATATTCATAAAGATAAATCCAGGATTAAGATGAGGTTTCTCTTCCTTTAGAATGAAGTTGGAGCTCCTTGTATTTAGCCTTGGCTGAAAATTGTGTGTGTGTGGGGGTGTCATCATTCAGTAAGGGTTGCTGTTCCTGTTGCATTCACCTGAGTCTGTACAGAACAGGTTACAGCATTATTGTGGCTTCTAATTTATCACGATAAGTTTTTTAAAAATGTTGCCCGCTTTCAGCCATACAACCCTTACTTTAAATATATATGTGTATATGTATATACATATACATGCATATATTATATGTATTTCATATATATATATATATTTTTTGAGACAGAGTCTTGCTCTGTCATCCAGGCTGGAGTGCAATGGGGCGGCACGATCATGGCTCAACCTTCTGGACTCAGGCGATACATCCACCTTAGACCCCCGTGTACCTTGGACTACAGGTGCACGCCACCACACCCAGCTAATTTTTGATTTTTTTGTTTGTTTGTTTGTAGAGATAAGGTCTCACTATGTTGCCTAGGCTGGTCTCAAATTCCTGGGCTCAAACAATCCACCTGCCTTGGCCTACCAAAGTGCTGAGATTACAGGTGTGAGCCACCGTGCCTAGCTAGAATTTAATATGTTATGATGAACAATCCCATTGTATAGAAAGGAAATCTGCGATATAACACATGCGCATTAAATAGTCAGAAACAAATAATGGACATCCAGTGTCCTGATTTTCACTCTATAAGTGGGTATGGCGGTGTATTTGAAGTAACATTCCTGGCTGGATAAACTGAGGCAAGTCATTTACCTCTCTTATCTTTATGAGTGAAATAGAGGCACTTGCCCTACCTATCTAGTTGTGTGTGAATTGGAGGATCACTTGTGAAAAGATGTGTTAAAGTGTTTGGTAAAATGTAAAGTGCTCTACCAGTGTCAAGGACTACCACTAAGTTGTCCCATGCCTCTTAGACTGTATAAAAACACAGCTTCTGCAAACGTTGAAAACCCCTTATGAGGAAACAGGACTCTATAGCATCCTATCATCAGTCATCCCCCAGTGTCATGAACTGTGCTTAATGTTTATGGCCACCCTTCCCCATCAGAGGCAACGAAATCACTCCCACGGCCTGTTGTTTCCCCAAGTAACAGCCGTGTCATTTGTATTGTTCTGAGAAAGGTTATGTTGGAATCACTCGCCCCAAACTCCTGCTTCTCATTAATCTCTTTTTGGCCGCAGAACCCCATGGAGGGAGACAATATCCAAATTGCTTTCAATTCAATAACTCACCCCAGTCAACAGCGAAAACAATAACAGCAAATCTAAACCAAAGATACTGGATGTTAAGTGACTTATGCATTGGCAGGCAAGCAGTCATTTGCAGGGACCCGTGCACCACTTTGATCTGTTTGTTTAAATGGCCAGGCTGTAGTTGTGATCTTTGGAAGATTTTTCTTTTCTTGGAAGTGACCCAATATTTCCTCCTCTGTAGGCTAGAGACCGTGATCCTCCCTTTCATTGAGATGGGTTGCCAGGGACTCAGGCTCCGCTATCCCTCCCTTCCCATGTGGTCCCAGGGACTGAGGTCACTCAGGGTCAGAAGCACTCTCTGATGAAGTCAGGCTGAATAGTCCTCCTTTTGGACAGTGTTCAGAGTCCAGAGTTCATTCTCCTGCCCAGAATGACATCCTGGCCAGCAGCTGATCTTGATACACTTCTTTCAGTCTAGTGGTCCTAATGTGGACTAGAGGAGGGACCCCCCCAGAGCCACATGTTCCTGATTTCCTGGGCATCTCCTTTCATGTCAACGAATGCATACGAATGCTTTATTATGCAACAGTGATTGAGTAAGCATGTGTATCAACTAGAGCAAGTGAAGAATAGTAATGGCCTCATTAAATTCTGCCTCGATAACTCATGACCTGGGAAGGAGCGATTGGAGAGACCAGTTTGACTTTAACTTCTCAATGCCACAGATAACTTCAAAAACAATTTGTGGGTAAATAATGCAAGTCTCCAAAATTAGTGTGCTTACCAAAAGGCAACTATACCCCAAGGAGGCATTTCTGTTTGAACTTAATTGATTTAAAATTAGCGTTCCTTGCTTTTGATGGCTCCATTATTGTTTACTGGGAAAACATTTGCAGCAAAACACATACTGCATGTGTACCTGGGCATTGATATTCTCACTGGCAAATACTCTCTACCACAGTGCCTAGATACATATTTGCCTCAGAGACCTGAGCCACTCTGAAGGAACTGTTCAAGTCTCCCAAGGAAAGTCTATCTTTATTTGACAAGAACAACGCTGATTTTAAAAATCACCCTTTGGAACAGTCCTAAGGATGTGGCTTGGCCTCTCACGCTCTGACCTTGTGGAAGACAGCAGAAAATATTCTTAGGAAAGTGTTAAGCTGTGTTGTTGGTTCTTCCTTTCTTTCCTTCATTTTTTGGGGAAGGAATGGAGGGGAGGCAGAATGGATTGGTTGTTTAACAAAGACTCTTTGTCTAGGAACAGATTTTTATTGTTGTAGTAATCCTTTTGTTACTTTCTCATCTGAAAGAAGGAAAAGATTCTTCAGGGAATTCATCTAATGCAGAGGATTCTAAGAAATGATGGATATACCCGATCACTTTAGGTAAAGGTTCTAATTTAGCTTACTGCTTCAATTCCTCCTACA
The DNA here is from genome assembly GCA_963574415.1 of Tarsius wallacei. NCBI lineage: Eukaryota > Metazoa > Chordata > Mammalia > Primates > Tarsiidae > Tarsius > Tarsius wallacei. The sequence goes on from CAUYQG010052510.1 coordinate 6,518, forward strand.
GTTTAAATACACACACACATGTTCTTTTTACACATGTGATGCTTGTTCATTGCAGAACCTAAAAGTAAACAGAAAGGAGAAAATAAATTTCAGCCTTAATCTTGCCACCTAGAGGTACTTTTTAAATGTTTCCTCTATCTATAATTTATAATGTAATATTTTTAGTAAAAATAGGGTCATGAGGGTTATATTTACATAGTTTTTATTCACTTATTATATTAAATATGTTTCCATGTTCCACATTCTGTATAGAATCCTTTCATTCTGTAAAGATATGTTCCAGCCCCCTGTTGTTCGATATTTAGAGAACTTCCAAATTTTATATGTTATGGCAAATATTCTAGAAGCTACAGTTTGGTGTTTCTTTAGAATAAATGACTAAAAATGGAAAGTCTGAGTTAAGGTATCTACACAATTTTAGGCCTTTGCTATGCATTATTAAGTTCCCATTGATAAGAGTTGTTTATTGTATCACCGGATATTTAAGACAAAGTGACCATTTCTTCATATGTTCATCAACATTGGGCCTTTAAAGGTATCTTTTCAACATGATGGACCGAACAGGGTGAGGGTTACCTCTCAAAACTCACACAGCAGATTCATACTTGACAAAACCCAGTAATTCAGCATGTCCAGAGGCACATCAGGGGATATTAAAGAAGCACAAGTGGGAACGTGATCTGGGGGCACTGAGACAAGGTAGATGGAAGTGGGGCTCTGAGCTAGCAGGGTTGCTTTTAAGGTGGGCGCAGCAGGAAATGCATCTTCCACAAGCTGAGAGTCATGCAGATACGTTTTATTTATTTTTAACAGAGCTGAAAGGGCTCCTGCCACACAGCAGCTGAACTGAGGGTATTTTCTTTTATTATCTATTTATTTATTTATTCATAATTCAATTCTCTTTTCCATGCTGAGAGAAGTGCAGGTAATAGTTTTCACTTAATCTTGCATTTGGTTTTTGTTTTGTTTTGTTTTTTGAGTCAGGATCTCTCTCTGTTGCCCAGGCTGGAGTGTAGTGGCAGAATCATGGCTCACTGCAACCTTGAACTCCTGGGCCCAAGCCGTCATTCGACTCCAGCCTCCCAAGTTGCTGGGACTACAGGAATGTGCCACTATGCCTGACTAATTTTCTGGTTTTTTTGATTTTGTGTAGAAATAAGGTCTTGTTGTGTTGTCCAGGCTGGTCTTGAACTCCTGGGCTCAAGGAATCTTCCAGCCTCAGCCCCCCAAAGGACTGGGATTATAGAGGTGAGCCACTGCACTCAGCAGTTTTTTCTTTTCTTTTCCACTGATATCCAGGCTCCCCTTGTCTAAGAAAAAACATGTATAAATTCCCCGATACGCTAATTATGTATAAGCTAATTGGTGTTTTACAAACATAGTTTACAGCAGAGCTGATTGCAACCTACTCTGTGACCTCCGTTTCTTCCGTTGTAATTTACGGAGGTTAGAAAAGATCAATGAGTTTTTAAATTGTGCGTTGAGTCACATCAAAGGCTACTTCCTCCCCTGTCCCCATGGTGGAGGTGGGGTTGTGTGTCTGGGGTCCATTTTTATATAAATCTAACTGGGATCTGGTTCTTCTTCTTTCCTTGCTTTAACAGAACAGCTTTGATTTTTATTTATTATATTTGATCTTATTTGGAGAAAAGATCCACTAGGGACTCAATGTTTGTGTCCTTCAAAAATTTATATGTTGAAATTCTAACACTTAATGTGATGGTATTTGGAGGTGGGGCTTTTGGGAGGTATATAGATCATGAGGGTGGATTTCTCGTGAATAGGATTAGTGCCCTTATAAAAGGGACCACAGAGTACTCTCTCATTTTCTTTCTGCCACTTAAGGATATGACAAGAAAATGGCAACCCGGAAGAGGTCCCTCACTTGAACCCGAACCTGTTGCTACCTTGATTTCTGACTTCCAGGCTCCAGATCTGTGAGAAAATAAATTTATGTTGTTGATAAGTCATCCCGTCTATGGTATTTTGTTATAGCAGCTGAACTAAGACAAGGTCTTTCATCTTAAAAGGTTTGAAAACCTTAGGACAGGATAATAGTAATTTCCCTTCCAATTGTAATTCCCTTCCAATTGTAATTCTGTGATCTCTAAAACTCTGTTATCTGTGAGGAATTTCACATACTCTGTACTCTGCAACACATACATTCTTATCTATTCTATGCATTTGCTCCTTGAAGTAGTAAGGATGCGTATCATATATTTGGAAACGTTATGTGACTTTCCAAGGTTACATACAACTAGACACAGCTAGAACTTAAACTCAGATCTTCTGACTCCAAGCATCATCTTGATCCCACTACTCCTATGAGAGAGAGTGAAGAGTTCTATTTTTAGAAGTCATAGGAAAATAAGAAAAAGAGGAGAATCTTTACATTTAAAACCTAATTAAAAAGTATTATATACTACATGAGTTTTACTTTTCAAAAGCTAATTCTATAAGATTGCTTTTCTATGTACTTGTCATTTTTGTTTATCTTAATAAGAGTTATGTTTTTTGGAGATAAGGTTTAAAGTGGCCATTGCTATGAATCTAGGGAGCTAAAATAGAAGGCCATTATTTTAGAAATTGTCAATAAACACAAAACTCTATCAATCAGCAATAGGAAAAAGGTCTTTTGAGCATTGAACTTGCAAACTTATACTTAAGAACTGGCAAACATTATCTCTTTCCAGAATGCTGATCACCTTTCATTGTTTTAGTCTTTATATCCCCTTCAATAGCCAGTAACAAATTGTCTTCCTTTCTTCAGTTCTATCATCTTTTATTTCATGAAATATAAATTTTGTGAATTGCCAAAGGATTTACCTTACTACACTAATTTTAACATACTCTTTTCCAATTTCTACCCTAACCTGACATGAGCTGACTGGAAGAGCCTCCATGTCTTCTGTCATTGTCCTCCGATTTGGACTGAAGTCTGTTTACTGCTAAAAGATGGATATTTTTGACCTAGAACCTCAGGTTGTATTGTTATCTGAATGTCATTCTTAGGTACTGCTTGCCTATTTTTGGATATAATATGATTGTATTTCAGGACCTCTAGTCATACTTAGCTGCAGGAATGACTGCTGTTCCTTTATTTATTCTCTGTTGAGCAGACAAGATGGCCCATTGAAAATGGCAGTCTTTTTTTGTGTGTCCTTCTCTGACCTTATCTCTGTCTTTCTGTCTCTTTTTCTCTTACCTCTTCAACAATTATATTCCCCATCCTGGCTGCAAGGAATCTCAAAGAAGAAACCAAAGCCAGCTCTGATTTGACATTTCTCTGGAACAGCTGGTGGGTAGCATGATGTGTGTCCCAGAGACGGACATATGTTTTCTCTTTCAAAGATTCCGGATAAGGAATAATCAAAGAAGGCATTCCTCTGTTAAGCTAAGAAAGCAGTAACCTGGAGCCAAGTGTATTTTCTGATTTTATAGATGCACAAAAGCTTAATGAAAAGGAACTTGAAAGAAGATTATCAAATTGCTTTTAGGCTTCCGGCTTGATTACTTTTAGGTACTGAATACATGTGTCAATTTGTGTGACTGATTTAATAGTTTCCCTTTATGACATTGTTAATCATAATAACGATAACAACTTACATTTGTGTAGTGCTTTCTGTTTTCAGAGCATTTTTATATCCATTACCTTATTAGATCTTCACAACAAACTTGTAGAGATATGCTTGCCAGGAGAGTGGTCCTTCTGCTGGGAAGGTCATCTTTCTTGGGTATGCAGCTTCGGCAAGAGATACTTGAGGAAGGTTGGGGAAAAAAGGACACTGAGTCAGCCAGGTCAGCTGAATCCCCAGGGACTGGGCAGATACCACCCTGCCCCGTTCCCTCCACATTCTGGGTGGAATTTAGCCTTGACTTAATTTAGTAAAGCATCTCTTTAGCCCCACTGAATCACTCTGCTGTGCAAAGGGTCACATTCAACAAGCCAGTCCTGGATCTGCCACATATCTGACCCAGTGGGCAACAGTGGGGGCTTCCCTATCTCACCAACCAAGATTATTCTCTGCACAATGATGATGATGATGATATTATTAATTGTAAGTACTTCCTCAACAAGTGTTCTAGTTCTGTCAGATTTTAACTAGGAATGTACAGCCCAGTTCCTCCAGAGTCCGATAGGTAAGGATGATGGTGGTTGGAACAATGCCATTGTTTTTATTTTTTGTATCCAGCAGTAACATAGCCTCGAATCTCTGTTACCTGTAATTATTAGCCACAAAACTCTGAAACTCTGCTTAATCTCTATCCCCCTGTGTGTACTGTAGTAGAGTACCTCCCCTCTTTTTTTTTTTTTTGAGTTGGAGTCTCACTCTGTCGCCCAGACTGGAGTGCAGTGGCATGCTGGGCTCCAGTGATCCTTCTGCCTCAGCCTTCTAAGTAGCTGGAACTACAGGCGTGCACTACCACACCCAGCTAATTTTTTGATTTATTGTAGAGATGAGGTCTCACCAAGTTGCCCAGGCGGGTCTCGAACCTGTGGGCTCTGCCAATCCACTCACCTCAGCCTCCCAAAGTGATGGGATTACAGGCTGAGCCACCGAGCCCAGCCGAGTACATCCTCTCTTACACAGCCCTATGACATAGGACAACTACTGTTATTTCTTACTTGATGAGAAATAGACCAGAAAATGATGTTAAGAGGCTACATAACTTGTTCACATAGCCAGTTTGATAGCATCAGGAGCAGTTCTCTGATCCTCTAGCTCCCAGGTTGGTTATCTTTCCACTATATAACAGAATGCAGCCAGGCTCGGTGGCTCAGCCTGTAATCCCACACTTTGGGAGGCTGAGGTGAGTGGATTGCCTGAGCCCGCGGGTTCGAGGCCCGCCTGGGCAACTTGGCGAGACCTTATCTCTACAATAAAGAAAAAAATTAGCCGGGTGTGGTAGCGCACGCCTGTAATTCTGGCTACTCGGAAGGCTGAGGCAGAAAGATCACCAGAGCCCAGCAGGTCGAGGCTGCGGTGGCTGGGAGTGGCCACTGCACTCCAGTCTGGGTGACGGAGTGAGACTCTGACTCAAAAAAAAACAACAACAAAAAAAAACCCAGAATACAATTTGGTGCTCTTTCCTCTTTTCCCTCACTTAAAAAAAATTAAAAAAAAAAAAATTTTAAAGATGTGGGGTACAGTTCAGGATTAGGTATTAGGTATACAAGTGGTCATCATACAGGTAAATTTGGGCCTCCCTTTGGTCCCCACTTTGCCCAGTTTGAGATCAGGTACCCTTATTGATGTTATGTGTTCCCTTCCTCTTTTCCCCCACTTTTAAACAGTTCAGAAACAGGAAAAGTACTTTTTTCCCCCCCGAATATTTCTCATTATTTTGCCATTTCATAAAACCAATTCCACTGTTCTTCAAGATCATTGAGAGTCCATGTGAAAGTGTGTTTATCATTGACCTTTCTTCCCAGTCCAAAGTCTTCTTCCCTCACCTCCCCGTGCATGGGGGTGAATCCTGATAGCTACGACACAGCACGGGAATTCACCTTCTTATCATGGTTGCATAGAGAACAGGTCAACCTAAGTAGGGTGGAGCAAATGGTCTCTCCTAGAAATTTGGAATTGGAATGAATAGGTTATTCAGTTTTACAGGTTATTTGAACTGAGGATAATTAGACTCTGGGGTTATGGCCACCACGTTTGGTCATAGGGAGAGACAGAAGCAGGGGCAAAGCAAGGAGAGAAAGAAGAAACCAGATAGCACTGGAGGATAAGAGACAGGCATATAACAAGAGCAGTGCCTGGTTCTTAGTTCCTCTCTGATTTTTTAGTTCTCAGCTCCAGACACACAAGCAGCCTAGCCCCTCTGTTAGTTCCTGCCCTTTGGTTCTTTGGTGAGACACTCCAGGATTCTTTCTGTTAAGTTCCTGTTTTTGTTCAAGTTATGTTAAACAGAGTTTCTGATACTTGTCACCCAAAGAAGCTTAACTTGGATGTTCTAGAAATGACTCTTGAATTATTTGCTTCATGCATTTCTACCACTGACTAGGTAGATAATATCCTGCCCCAGCCATTGCCATAGCTATGCACACACTGGGCTGCACACTCCCCTCCCCACGTGATTGTGTTCCTATGTCCCTGTTGCAAATTTTGAGGGCCCTGCCCAGCTGTGTGGCCAGGAATCTGCATTCCTCAGCTGTGCCCCATTCTCTTCATCCTGAGCTCTCCTGAAGAGGGCAGCATCCAATCTGAGACTTGGATGCTTTATCCTCCAGACACCCACCTCGTCAGGGCCTCTGCTGCTGCAGGCCTGTTTCCTTTTTCTTTTGTAGTCACTCCATCACTCATTGTTTGCTAATGACTAGTTGGCAGATAGACAGAGAAGTGGCAGCCAGCCTGGCCTTCAGACTGGAAAGAAGCATGTTTTCTAGAGAATGAAAACATTATTTGGTAGGAAGCATGTTCCAGCACTGAATATTTCTCTTTCAAAGTCCTGCTGGGCTCCTTCTGTCTGCAAGTGCCTGCACTTCCTTTGTCACTTCCTCCCGCCTCCTTCCCAGATGGAGACTGGCAGGGCCACCCTATTTGGGGACGGGGCTCCTCAAAGGCAGGTGTAAGCTCTAGGGGAGACTCTAATACAGTCTCTGGGAAGCAAAATATAGAGTAGTTAGGATCATAAGAAAATAATGGGCTGTTATTTGGAAACCTTTGGCACCCTCTCAGATTTTACTAGAGAAAGCCAGTAAGTAATTAGTGAGAAATACTGGGTTCTCGCTGATATCTACTCAAAAACAACTTACACTTGTCTTGAATTTTTTTTTTTTTTTGAGCCAGAGTCTTTCTCTGTCGCCCAGGCTTGAGTGCAGTGTCATAATCATGTCTGGGCCTCCTAAGTAGCTGTGACTAAAGGTACACACCACCACACCCAGCTAATTTTTTTGATGTTATTTTTGTAGAGACGAAGTCTTGCTGTGTTACGCAGGCTGGTCTCAAACTCCTGAATTTAAGTAATCCTCCCGTCTTGGCCTCCCAAAGTTCTGATTTTACAGACATGAGCCATCACTCCCGGCCCTCATCTTGGATTTAATATTTGTTCCAGAAAGGGATGGGACTCTTGAAACCATTTCTCTCATTACCTTCCTGCTCACCTGAGTTAACCTAACTCCTCCAGAGCTACAAGCCAGACAGCTGAGACAAACCACCCTGTCTCTAGGGAGAATGATGTTGCAAACTTTGACAATAATGCTAATTATTTGTTCATTATTCACCATATACCAAGCAGTCTTCAAAAAACTGGCCAAAACGCCACTCAGATCTGCAAAGTTCTCTAAATGCTTCTCAGCCAGAAGAGGGCGTTGCATCCCTGATTTTTTTTTTTCCCCTTCTTTTAAACTATGCAGAAAGCCCTAGGAGAGCAAATGACTTTTAGAGCCACACTGTTTTCCATGTGTAAATAACAACACAACAACAAAAAAGTTCACCTATTCAAGACAAATAGTCAAAAGAAATATTAGTAAATGCAAACCAGACAGCTGGCATAGAACACTGCCCAGGGTACGGGGGTCCAATGGCTTTTGGTGAACGTATTTCTTATGCTGCTTGCTCAGGTTTGAAATGAAGTGACAAAAAAAATGCAGCAAGGGCCTCTTGCTAGTGAGGAGCAGTGGGTAATATATTTGTTTGTACTATGGGATTGCAGTTCTACTAGAAGGAACACTTGACATTTTGATGAGTGCCTCAAGGGAGAAAAGGTACTAACTTCAGAACTTAGTTTTAATTATACTAAGGAGATTACATTATTCAAAAGCATCCCACTGGTAAGGTGCAACATTTCCTGAAACAGTTTAGTGGAAAATGCCACATTAATCAGTTCAATATTTCACTCAGAAGGCTTAATGATGGGAGAAGTTTAAAGTACCGTAGCACGATAATGCAGAAGGAAAGGAGGAAAAAAAGAATGTTCACTTAGAGGAAAGACTGAAATAGTTGTGAGTCACTCTCGTGTCTTTCCCCACTTCAAACAGGCTAGCTGTGCTAGCAACCCAGGAGGGATCGCCATGGAGGGACCCCACCATTTCTGAGATAGAAGGAGCCTGGAAAGGCAACAAACACAAAGTGAGGGAGGAAGTATGTTTTATGTTGCCCATCTGTTCTAATCTGCCCAGCAGTTCATCTTTGCTCCGCTCTTACTTGGTCCAGGTTGGTGATGTCTAGTGGCTCTCTTCTTTCCCAACCAGATGGTCAAAAGAGTTCTGGGCATGCATGGTTTTTGACTAAAGGGAGATGGGCAAAACGTGATTTTTGAGCAGCCTGTCTTCTTCCCATTCTTTTTCCCCGACTCATACTCTGATGACCATTTCTAGTCTACAAAGTTCGAACAAGACTCTGTCCTGAAAATCAGAAAGATTTGCACTTAACAGATAGGCTCTCACCTGAAAGGTGGTCAACGTGCCTGCGCGTGTTGAGATGTTGTAAGATTGAATGACGATGAAGATTGGAAATTCAATCCAGGTCGTAATGTTTGTAAACATACAGATCAGCCTTCTGGTTCGTCAAATTAGAGAAAAAACTAACAGCAACTCATCAAGATCTATGTGGTGTAGTAGCAGTCCAGCAACTCGTTGCAAACAACTGTGTGGACACCGAGCCCCATGGCTGAAGCCAATAAAACACACTGGTTATGAGACAGAAATTATCTCTGGTTGTCTATGTGTTTGTTAAAATTTTTAATCTGTTAGTTTAGTTTCTCTGTAGGTCTCACAATGAAGCTGAAATGCCTGGAATTAAAAATGAAAATACAGATGAAAATAGGATTGCTGAATTGTCTAGAATGTACACTATGACACCCTGTGACATTCCCTTGCCTTGTTTTTTCTCTGTGTCTTAGTAAATGTTACAACCAATCTTTACCACATGTGTGCTGTGTGAGCTTCCTCCTGCTTTGTGCATAAGAATCACCTTGGTTTTTCCCTTTACTGTTCTCTGCTTCTTCCATGACACTTTTCTTCCTCCTTCAAGTCACCTTGTTTCTTTCCTCAAGTCAGGTTCCTGTGTAGCTTTACTCTGTGTATTTCCTTCTACACACATTCTTCAAGGCAGCTTTCTCCACTGAAGGAGTCTAACCTTAGCACTCTCTGAAATACTAGCTTCCTTTTCCTAATACAGGAATTCCCAAAGTTTTTATGGTAGCATGATCCCACTCCTGCCCTATTCTGATTTTGCTTCTGAGAGCCTACCAAAGTGATTTAATATCCATTTATTGAAAAAAATCCTAATGCATCTGAATTTTGTTTTAAGATGTGTACAATAGCCCACGAGATTGAAACAAAACCCAGGCAACCGAGCAATATGATTTCACTGTTGAAATTACGATTTTGATGTCAAGATGCTGAGGCTGATCTTGAAGGAGATTTAAGCAGGAGTATTCTACCTCCTGGTCAGAGGCTTCCACCACCGCCTTGAGGTGTTGGAAAGTTGCAGTTGGATGTTACTATTTTATGTTGTTCTATTTACTATCACACAAAGTCCTTTGTCAAGTTGTGGGGTAATTCTTCAATTGGATTGAATGGCTTTAATCAGCTCCTCATTTGTTCCTTCTCATAAGCCCTGAGGCCTGGTCCTGACACAGCAGCAGATGCTAAAACCCACGGGGTTATCATCTATTTTCTTGTCTTGATTGCTGTTTTCTAGTTTTAGGATTCCAGTTCCAGTTTCTAGTTCTGCTCTTCAAATGTGATTGACAACATCTTTGGTTTTTCACCGAGTGAGTTTTCTAAACCTCGTACCCACACTGTAGTCTTAACAAAAAAGGTGGAAATGTGGAGTGTAGTATTTTAAGAAAATTAGAAAACAGAATTCTAAATGTTGAATCACCTAGGAATTGCTAGAGAGAGTAGCCAGCTGTAGTCAAACTGACTTGAAATATTGAGTGTCTGTTAGCTATTATCAAAAGCCTCAATTACACCACACACATTGGCATAAAGTCTTCTTTGTGGGTTTAAAATAGCTGACTTTTCACTTGACACAAAGATTCTAGTGGGAGAAAAAAGTAAAGGACACCTCACCCGTCCATACCATACGCAGGAGAGGGCCTAGGTTTTCTCCTGTAATTGTCCCTTCCAAGTCCCTGTTCCACAATTACCTTTTATGACTTTATGAATCGTTGCTGGCTTTGACATGAACTGATGCTGGCTGCTGGCCTGACCTCCTCCTGTGCTGATAATCTCTTCTCTTATTATTTTTTCACTACTTACTATGTGGTTTTACTATCGCCATAATAACAATTGTTTACTGAGCCTTGTTATCTGCCTCTTATTGGGCAGTGTCCATGTAGTCTTAAAAATCAAAGCTGGGAGAGCTCTGGCCTTCCGAATTCTTTTTCCATGACTTTGGGCTTCCAAAGCTTTGACTTCACTCACACTATATGTATTAACTCTCCCTGGTTCCATCTGTTTTCCATCGAGTGCTTCTTCAATATGCCAACATACTCTAGTGTTTGGTTTCTCTAGAGCCATACATCTGCCTGTTGCAAATACTCCTAGTTGTGAACAAACATGTTTTACACAATGATAATTCGAGAAAAAAAATCTGAAGTTGCTTTTTTTATTATAAATTTTATCAATTTAAAATTCAGAAAAATGCTACATTTTAAACTGCCTTTTAATGTTCTATTATTGTTATAATGCCACTGAGCAGTTGCATTATGTTTTTTGCTAAAATTTCAGAAATTCCAAAATAAGCAAGGACTGTAGCTGTGGCTCTCAACCTCATTGTACTTCAGAATCATTTGGGAACATTCTGAAACTCGGTTGCCCAAGCCACGCACCCAGAGAATCTGATTCAAATTGGTCTGGGGCTTAAACAACATTTTAGAATAACTCTGAGCACCACTGTAGAGAAATATGAGGCCGAAAATGCTGATGTTTGAACACATATCAATATTAAGCAACATACTTTGGAACAGGTTTATTTTGCCTTTCTTTGACTGATCTTCTAAGCTTTAATTTACAAAATGTGATTTGCCTAATGGTATATTTTAGTGTTGTATTCTCCAAAGCATGAATTTTAAAAAATTATTTCAAATATGGAAAACATTATTTTTAAAACAAGATTGTTTTCATCAACTTCTTTGAAATGTAAAATTCTTATCAGTCACCCTTTTTTTTCTTTTTTCACAGTAATCCTAACAAGAGTTTACATATTATTTAGGAAATGGTTCTCAATTTGGAATACCTATTAAAATAAAATAAAAAAATACCTGGATGTTATGACCCAGCAGCTGTATTTCTGGGAATCCTTCTTGCAGAAATTACTTTTACATATATATATGAGGACTTTCACAGGAGCATTGAGCGCGATGGGTAAGACAAAACCAAACAACAATAAAAACAGAACCCAAAATGACTACTATGAGGGCAATGTTCAAATAAAATTTGGAAAACCATGTAACAGAGGAATATGCAGTTTGTAAAAATGAGTTGTGTTCTGTCTTGGAAAGGCATCCATGATAGATTTTAAGTAAAGAAAACAAAGGGGAAAAATATCTGTAAACAATACGATCCCTCCCTCTGCCTTTTTGTATAGGAAGAGGACATTCTGTGTGTGTGTCTGTGTCTGTGTAAGTAAAGGTATACAAAAGTCTGGACTGATAAGGAATTCTCCATATTGCTAACTGGGTCTTTTGGGAGGTGTGATAAAGAAGGGGGTAAGGAGAGCTTTCTTTCACCATATTACTGTATCATTTCACAATTTTTCTTCAACAAGAATACATTATGTAATTAAAATAATAGAAGGAGGCTGGTACAGTGGCTCACTCCTGAAGCCCTAGCCCTTTGGGAAGCCAAGGCAGGAGAATCACTTGAGGCCAGGAGTTTGAGACCAGCCTGAGCAACATAGCGAGACTCTATCTCTACAAAAAAATTTAAAAATTAGCCAGGCATGGTGGTGTGTGCCTGTCGTCCTAGCTACTTGAGAGGCTGAGGAGGGAGAAGGGAAGATCACCTGAGCCCAGGAATCAGAGTCTGCAGTGAGCTATGATTGTACCACTGCATTCTAGCCTGGGAAACAGAGTGGGACCTCGTCTCTAAAAATTTATTTTTTAAAAAGGGAAAAGATACACAGACAACCCACAGTAGAAACAGCAATCCTAGAGGCCTCAGAGTCAGGTTGGGCACTTTCACCCACTTCCCAGAGGGGGCGAACACACTACCAGCTCAGTGCTGGGTGGGACCAGTGACACACCTCCCAGACCTGGGTTCCATTGGCTGATTTCTGCCCCATTCCCCCCAGCTTTTCCAGATCAAGCCCAGACTCTTACAGTTGCCTGCCCGGCAGCCTGAGCAGTACTGCCTCCGGTGCCCTGCTGTGAGGGTGCCCGGTGCTGAGTCTGCATGACACACACAGAAGGGTGCAGGGGTTGAACTTGGTTGAGTTTGGCCCTGGGCCCAGGGGTGAGGATTTCAGACTCAAAGGTGGCGGGTCTTACAGTTGCCTTCATCGATGCGGGCACCACATGCACGTTCCCCCGAGAACCAGCAGAAAGCAGAGACTGGCTCTGTGTGTTTTTGGTCTGCTATTTGCGTCTCATTCCACTGCCAGATTTTCCAGTGTGATGACCAGTTTCAGTGAAGTGCTCACTATTTGCTAACAAGTCTTTTATATGTATTATCTCAATTAATTCTTAACAGCCAATGAGGTAGGTGCTATTATCACCCCCATTTTACAGATCAGAAAACGGAGGCACAGAAAAATTAAGTATTTTGCTCAAAGCCGTACAAGTAAGTGGCAAAGCCAGGATTTGAACCTGAGTACTCATTACTCTGCTCCTATCTCCTGTGTAGACCAAGCTCTTCCCCTCCCGGCCATTCCCAGTACTTTGAAGTCAGAAAGTGTTTGTGAAGACAAACACGAAACACTATTTATGAATGCATGGCTCCTTTCTTTAGGAAGAAAAAAATCTTAAAATTTAAGGTTAATAAGATTATGATGTAAAATATGAGATATTGATGAACGCAATCTATAAAAATATATCCAGGCACATCCATTTACTTGAGTTATAAGTTCGGATCGCCTTTTGCTTTGATCCTATTTTCTTGAAAATATTCCACTGAAAACTCATAATTTGCAAGCATAATTTATCATATATAAGAGAGGCAGCATTGCATAGTGGCAAAAACATGGTCTTGAACCAGATTCCCTGAATGTGAATGTTGGCTTCAGCATCCATTAGCTGTGTGAACTTAGGCAAGTTTTAACTTCTCTGTGCTTCAGTCTCTTCATCTTTGGGGTTGTTATGGCAGTTGAATGAATGACCTTGGTATACACTTAGACCAATGTCTGATACATTGTAAGTGCTATAAAGTATTTATTAAATAATTAAAGTGATTAAGAATAAAGTATAGTAGGATCAAACTGTGTGGAATCTAACCCCCCCCCTTTTGTTTTGAGAAAGCAGGATTTATTGAGAAGACAGAAAAGCTCCCACAATGGGAGGGGAACTGAGGGGGTTGCCCCTCCCCCCCCTTCTAAAGAGAAGACAAGAATAAAGAAACCTATATTTCTTGAACTTCTCCTCTGGCAGCTAGCGATAGCTAGAACCAAATATAACCTTGAGAATTTCCAGGGAAGTAAAAATCTCCTTCTAATTCAAGCAGATGATGATGATTCTCAAGAAATGGATTCTGGGTCCACAGAGAGAGCAAGGCTTAATAACACACGGGAAATAGGCCCCAAAGACAGCAGGCTCCCGGCAAGGTTCTCGGGCTTCAGGGGCTTGGGGCTTAGGGGCTGTGGAATTTGATGCTCGCTCAGTTGTTTTGATGTGGCTATTAGCCTTGAGACTTTTCTGCTTTCACACCACACACGCCCGTGCTTTTCTATTTCAATCTTCTCTTCATCTCCTCCAAATTTCATCCTTTAGACCTTACCCTGTGTTCCTGTTGTGTTTCCCGTTCTTAGATTTGGCATTATGGTTTTAGTGTCTTTAGGGCATTAAAATCTATATTTCACTGTAACAAACAGGAGCAAATCTTAAGATTTCTAGCTGGCGTTCTCTTCAGCCTTTCCCCTATTGATGTTTGCAGTTTCATTTTGCTCTAATTGTCCCCAGTGGTGCAAATAGGCAGGAACTCAGTCTTCGCCAGTGGATTTCGAGCCGCCACCACCTTTTCCTGCCTAGAAAATGGAATGGATCCTGGGGGCAAAGATTAGCCCCTTTTTTAACACTGGGCAGAGTTGGGGGACATGATATTGCCTTGATTTTACCTTTTTCTATTGATTATCGCTACCCTCATTGCGTCTGCTGTGTTAGGAAGAGGCTCCTTGGGAAGGAAGAGAGAGCAATGGCCGCATGAACACGGTGAAGCCACGCACATGTTGTTTGCAAAACCCTTTGGGATCATTCAGGCTGAAAAGGAGCTATAAAATGTAAAACCGTATCATTAATAATAATACTTTTATGATTGTAAACAGAAGCAAGTGAAATCCAGATGTTGGTTCTCTGAGCTTTCTTGCTGGACTCCCCTAAACAGCTAGGCAGTGGTATCCTTCCTCTGCCTCTTTATGGCTCATCATGCATTCTATAATGCACTCCTCTGCAATTGCCCATAAGCAAATCATCTAACCCATAGGAATAATCCTGGGACGGTGATGTCAGTGCAAACATATCTGTGGCTGTAAAGACCAGCCATGCACAAACACCCAAAGGAAAGAACTCACAGATATGAAGTGCTATATCAATAGCAAAGACTGCCACTAATTGATAATAACAATACACACGCAGAGCTCAGAGTTGGGAATGTGTTTCAGGGAGCCAGGCAAAAGAAATCAGGACAGGAGAAACTGGAGGGCTGGAGTTCTGAGCCCTGTCTACCTGGACCACACACCGAAAGCATGGATTGCATCTTCTGCGTGGTATTGTGAAAGGTTCTAGTGAGGGTGTTGACAGGTGGATTACAGTCCTAGGCTTCGTTAGGTGCCAGAAACAGGTTTTGTCCTTACTTGGTAAGATTATGTAGTATATTAGTTAAATGATAATGGAAGACCCAGAGAAAGCAGGACCCTGAGATTACTGCTATAGAGCATGAACTATAGATGGTTCTCTTTACCTTTGTGTCAGGATGGGGAATAGGAGAAGACCGAGTCAAGGGATCATTTCCCATATGAAATCAAGTGGTCAAAGGAATAGTGGTTCTGGACCTACATTGTGCCCTGGGAAAGCGACTGTGTGGCGAATTCTTTTAATTTTCAAGTTGGACTGCCTGCTTAAATTTGCTATGGAATTCCCCTGGCCAGTCATGAATAAGAGGTGGAGAATGATCTTTCCTTGACCTTGAAGAACTAGCCAGGGAGAGGGAATGCACTGGAGCTCCAGGCATCAGCCCCTGGAGTGATATGCCCCTTAAGTTCCAGGGAGCAGAGCAACAACCTTCGGGATATCAGAAATAAAGAAAATTTGGTTTGGTAGTTCAGGGCATGGCTGGGTCTGAGTTCTGACTTAACTCATTACTAGTTGGTAACCTGAAGAAAGGTAGATCACTTTCTTGTGCCTTGGCTTCCTTTCTGTAAAATGCTGATCTCATAATTTGATATATGTGAAGATCTAGAACGGTGCTTGGCATATAGAAGCATTCACTAAATATCAGTGTCTGAAGCTCATCTTAGATATTCTGAGATATGTTTCGAAGGGTCCCAAATGGACACCACCTTTTTTACTAGCTTAGACATGTGAACTAAACCACATCTTTTGTAACGATTCCAGTTAGATGTCTTAAGTCACTTCACCCAGCAGAACGTGGGGCTTCCGTGGCTCCACCCTCCCATGATCATCTCTAGGAGTCTTGGTGTTCTAAGGCAGCTGTCCCCAACATTTCTGGCATCAGGAACCGATTTTGTGGA
Organism: Tarsius wallacei; assembly: GCA_963574415.1. Taxonomy (NCBI): domain Eukaryota; kingdom Metazoa; phylum Chordata; class Mammalia; order Primates; family Tarsiidae; genus Tarsius; species Tarsius wallacei. The sequence continues at coordinate 22,375 of CAUYQG010052510.1, forward strand.
AGACAATTTTTCCACGGATGATGGGGGGAAGGGGGATGAGGGAATGGGAGGGGACATGCAGTCAAACTTCACTGCTAATGTTAATCTGTATTTGCTGCTGCTCCCCAGCGCAAGCATCACTGCCTCAGCTCCACCTCAGATCATCAAGCGTTAGATTCTCATAAAGAGCAACCTAGATGCCTCACATGAGCAGTTCACAATAGGGTTCCCGCTACTATGAGAATCTAATGCCACTGCTGATCTGACAGAAGTTGGAGCTTAGGTGGTACTGCGAATGATGGCTGCAAATACAAATGAAGCTTCACTTGCTTTTCTGCCACTGGCCACTCACCTCTTGCTGGGTGGCCGGGTACCTGACTGGCACAGACCCAACTGGTACTAGTCTATGACCCACAGGTGGGCGACCCCCCGTCTAAGGGTCTGTCTTTGTTGCTGTAGCTCAGACATGCCCTCTAGGGGTGAGAGAATGTTACAACGGTCACTGGAAATTGTTCTTGCTTGGGTTGGGTGGTATGTCATCAAGGTACAGACACAATAAAAGCTGAGAGAGAAGTCAAAAAACCCTTTGATCATTACTGCTGAGATGTCTGTGTGGCAACGTCCGAGGAAACGGGCTGATGCTTAGGGCTCTCGTGCATTTCCTCTCCCAGGTTAGTTCTTCAAGGTTGAGGAAAGATCATTCTCCACCTCTTAGTCATGACTGGCCAGAGGAATTTCATAGCAAATTTAAGCAGGCAGTCCAACTTGACAATTTTAAAAAAAAATTGCCACACAGTCACTTTCCCAGGGCACAATGTAGGTCCAGAAACACTATTCACTCGATTTCATATGGGAAATGACCCCTTGACTCAGTCTCTTTCTATTCCCCACCCTGACTTTATTTTGGTAAGCTCATTGTCTTGGTCATTGAACCTTGATAAGAAACACTCTGACAGTTGTTAATAACTTTGAATCTCCTGGAGAAAGTTTGGGGGGCGGGAGTTCTCATCCTATTATGGTCTGAATGTTTATGTTTCCCCCTAAAATTCATATGAAATCCTAACCCATAAGGTGATGGCATTAGAAGGTGAGCCTTTTGGGAGGTGATTAGGACATGAGGATGGAACCCTCAGTGATAGGATTAGTGCCTTTATGAAAGAGGACTAGAGAGACGCCTAGCTCCTTCTGCTATGTGAGGAATGGGCCCTCACGAGACACCAAATCTGCTGGCGCCTTGATTTTGGACTTCCCAGTCTCTGGAACTGTGAGAAATAAATTTCTATTGTCCATGAGTCATCTAGTCTATGGTATTTTGTTTCAGCAACCCAAAAGGACTAAGGCAGGTCTTTTACTTTAAGAAAGCCCATAGCTTCCTACATGTTTGCCCACTTCTCCATAACTCTGAATGTCAAGTTTCTTTATCAATAAAAAGTAAAATTCTACTTTGCCAGACACTCTGTTATCTTCTTATTTTAAAGTCTTTGCTTTGCTTGGTCATTGTTTTTATGATTATCAGTAGTGAGAGAATGCTCTGAGAGCTGTCAACAAAGTGCCAAGTAGAATGACTGTATAGCGCATATCATTTCCTTGTGATCTTTATTTGATTGTGCATTTAAACAACTCTACTTTCTCAAGAGATGGTAAAGAGGAAAAATATTTTCCAGGAAGAAGAAGCATCTTTATCTACTACACATATTTGTTGAACACGACTACAGTATTTTGAGTCTGTTTAAAGATAATTGGAATATTTTGAATGTTTCTCAGTGTAGGAACATTCACATAGAGAAAAAGATATTATTCAGCCTTCCTCAGACAGTTTATTTTTTACAAAAGCCCAAAACCATTTAAGTCATGTCCTAGTGTTTCAGTTAGTTATTACTACCCAATGAACCACTCCAAAACTTACTGCCTTTAAACAATTATTATATTAACTTTCATGATCTATGGGCTGACTAGGCTCAGTCGGGAGGTTCTTCTGCTCCACATGATGTCAGCTGGGGCTGCTGCCATCCGGGGGCTTGCCTGGGCTGCAGTGTCTAAGTTCCTTACTCACATGACTTGCAGTTGGTACTGGCAGTAGGCTGGGAGTTTGGCTGGGCTGTCCACCAGAATGCCTTGGTTGTCCTTCATGCAGCCTTCTCACAGGGCTTGGGCTTCTAACAGCATGGCACCTGGGTCCTGGAGTGTTCCAAGAGAACAAACCCCAATATGCAAGTATTTATTAAGCCTCTGCTTGTATCTTGCTTGCTAAAGTTCCATTAGTCAAAGCCATTCACACAGTCAAGCCCCAAATATGGGTACTTCACATAGTTGTGAATACTGGAGGCTTTGCTCATTGAGTTTCCCCAAAGTAACAGCTAGCTACACCCAGAAACTCTTCTGAATCCCAAGAGAGCAAAATGGCAGTCTTCAAATTTGGGAGTTGGAAAGGACCTTGGAGACTTCACAGTTCAGCTTCTTTCTTTTAATAATGAAGAGACACTGACTCAGAAAAAGTAATTTACATGTAAAAAATGATTTGAACCATGCTCTGCGCACTGTCCCTGCCTTGAGCAGTGCAGCCTCTGCTCTCACAGAGCTCACAGTCTAGAGGGCAAGCCTGCAGTTTAGATCTCCTGGTGTCCAACTCTACACTTTAGCCAGTGTCCTGCACTGCCTTTCCATCGTTAATTAATGTGTCTTGACTATATTAAAGTTAGTGTCAGGTTCTGATTTATGGCACAATAGTTATATTTTAATGTACACTTCATGGTACATTGGAGTCCCTCAATAATCCACGGGTGCTCCTCTAATCCTGCCTGGTTTATAACACTTAGAGAAAATTTTATTATTTTAAACAATTATAAGGATTTATAGTCACTTGAATCTTTTGCTTTTGTGAAATATTTTTGTTCATGTCTACTATGTACGTGAAGCCTAGTCGTTTGTCAGGACTACAACCTCTAATTATAACATTGTTCCTGTGGGAAAATGTAATTTGCTTTTCAATGATCCACTTTACGACATGGTCTCCAGGAATGTGCTGTTCTGCAATAAAAGCAAGTACAGGCTGCATTCTCTTTAACTTCTTGCAGGTTGCCTGGCACTGTAGGACCAGTGTTTATAAAGTAGCTTTAGTCGTTTTGTTGGTGTAAATCTGAGTTAGGGAATAATGACAGATTTCCCTAAGATAGTGTGAGGGACGGATGAGGAAGCAACCTAGGAAATGAGGAGGTTCTACGGTTCTCTCCACAGTCATCCCATCAGTCAGTCCTCAAGTCCTGTCTGTTATTCAGTGTCTCTCACATTGGTTTTTCCTTCTCAGGAATAAAAGGGTGGTTATGAAAATGAGTGGTTGACCACCCTGGGTCACATAGTGAGACCCAGTCCCTACCAAAAAAAAAAAAAAATTAGCGAAGTGTGGTGGGACACCTGTAGTCCCAGTTACTTGGGAGACTGAGGCAGGAGGATTGCTTGAGTCCAGGAATTTGAGGCTGCAGTGAGCTATGATTATGCCACTGTACTCCAGCTTGGGAGAAAAAGCAAGATCCTGTCCAAAAAAAAAGGAAAAGAAAGAAAAAGAAAATGTAATGAGTGGTCAATGAAGTGAGAGAAGTGCCTACAGGTGTGCTGCTTGATAACAAGGCAGGTTCCGGGTGGTTCTGAAAGGCTTCCTAGTTGAAGCCGTGTTTCAGCTGGCACCCAAGGGAGGCGGAGGAGAGCTAGCCAGGTGAAGAAGGATCTAGGATCTTCCAGGAAGAGGAAACAGGATGTATAAAGGGCTGGAGGGAGAGGAACCAAAATAAGCCCAGTCTGATTGGAGTGAAGAGAAGTTGTGTGTGTGCTGGGGAGAGGGAAGAGACCAGGGAGCAGGAGAAGGGGGACAGAAAGGCCTGAGAGCTGAGGTATATGCAGGGACCAGCAGATAGGGCTGGTCTTTACCAGGCATTTGGACTTTACCCTCTGGGAAATAGAAAGTGAAGGGGATGGTGATATGATCTGCTTTCTGCTTTGAGAACAGCATTCCTCTATTGAGAGGGATTGAGAATTTTCCTGGCTATTGTTTGGAGAATAAATTGGAAGGGAGCAAAACTGAAGATGGTAATTCTGCAGAGAGAGATGGCCATCTGGCCAGCGGAGGCAGTGGGAGCAGAAAGACGCAAGTGAATGAGAAAGAGATTTAGACAGCAGAATCAATAGGACCATCGAGGTATTTATGGGAATTCCAAGTCAAGAGACCAAAAGAGCAATATGTATGGGGTTCTGGAGCCCAGGAGAGAGGTTCGGGGCTGTCTTGGGGCCTAGTCCTGCCTTCCCTGGGAGGGTGTCCTCGCTGCTTTGCTCAGAGATGATGCATGGTGACTTCTACTTAACATGTGTTTGCAAAGGACAAGACGTAACCAAAGTGGAAGATTCTTAAGGAAAACATCCTAAACAAGGGCTACAGCACCAGGGGCCAGATCCAGTCGGCCGGTCTATTCCTCATAGACATTTTAATCCTCCTGACCTTGGCTTTCCTGGGCAGCTGCTCTATTTCCTCTCCTGATCCTCTTTACCACTTGGTCCAAAATGTGGTCTAGATCATGTCTCATAAATAACAACAAATCCTTCACTGAAAAGTAAAGGATAGCAGAAGAAATTAAAACCCAGACCCCTCTTTCTCCCTAACTTTGGATACTAAGATATGAGTCCTTTTGGAGTCCAGAGGTCAGGGCCTCCCACGGGATCCTGGTTGGGTCTCTCTCCTCAGCTCCTGATCTGCAGTCTTTTTGCAGAGACTCGATATCTCCATTCCGAAGACAGAAGTTTAGCATCTCTTCCCTACCTGGAGTTTAGGCCGAAGCGCAGGAGCTCTCAAAAGATGGGATCAAAGAAAGCTTCTATTCTTCCTCATGCCTGATCTCCACGGACCCCTCTCCCTCCATAAACATAATCTGCTGGGGCAAGTCCTACCCACAATAAAAACTATTGCTTGGACAGTGGAGCCAAGTCTTTCTCAAGGATTAGGTCCTAAGGTCACCCGTAAAGCAAAATCTGTTTCACAAATTAACCTGGGAAACGACTTGGAGGAGAGCCACATTGCAAATGGATGTGGCTTTCTCAGTAAGCCTAGCAGAGCTGCTCACCCCTCAAGTTGTTCATGATCACCATTTCTTCAGCAGAACTCCAGAGGAAGTAGCCGTTCTGCGCCTAAGGTTTATTTTCACTTCAGGATTCCACTAGCCTCCATGAGATGCTTGTACTGCTCAAGGCATAGGAACCGAAAAGCTGTGGAGAGAATGGAATCTCAGTCCCTACCCTCTCCTGGGTCACAAGTGTCTATGCTCTTTCACTACTGTGGTTTATCACTCTCTCACTGCCTCCCTGCCTTGTTATCAAGCAGCACACCTGTAGGCACTTCTCTCACTTCATTGACCACTCATTACATTTTCTTTTTCTTTCTTTTCCTTTTTT
>CAUYQG010052516.1:0-21962 GCA_963574415.1 Tarsius wallacei
TCTGTTGGCTGCTTGTATGTCTTCTTTTGAGAAGTGTCTATTCATATCTTTTGCCCACTTTGTAATGGGGCTGTTTGTTTTTTTCTTTTCAGCACATTTAAGTTCATTGTAGATCCTAGATGTTAGGCCTTTGTCAGACATGGAGTTGACATGGACTCTGTGGGCTGTCTCCTGCTCTCTTGATGGTATCTTTGGCTTTGCAGAAGCTTGTCAGTTTGATGAGGTCCCACTTGTCTATCTTATCTCTTATGGCGTGGGCACTTTGGATTTTGATCAGGAATTGGTTGCCAGTTCCAACTTCCGTAAGAGTGTCTCCTGCATTTTCTAAGCTTCTTATAGATAAACCAGAATTATTCTATTGTCAACAGAGACTCCATGGTGATCTTTTAAAAATATCAAACCATGTTCTACTGATAACCTCCGACAGCCTCCTATTTTCATATGTGGCTAATGCCTACCTTATTGAGTAGTAATGACTTAGATGATTGAGTTACCCAAGCTTTGTATTTTTCTTTAAAAATTGGGCTTTTCCTCCACTTTAAGGAGTTTAATAGTTTTCATAGTCTACCACTAATATGTAAGTTCTATGAGAGCAGGATCTATAGTGTTTATAGACTGTATTCCAGGTACTTGGCCAATTGCTTGGCATGAGGTAAGGACTTAATATTTGTTGAACTAAAGAATGATTATATTCTAAGTATTCAAGAAAACTATGATTTTTGCTTAAAATATTTATAAATACAGCATATAATTTGAAGAATTATATTCTGGTACTGTGTTTCTTTTATTTTCAATTTCTTTGATAAATATTGTGATAGGTAATATTGAAATGTTTCAACAAAAAGATAAACGAGTAGACATCAAAGAATCAAGATTATGTCAATGTAACTGATATATCATGTTGGAAAGGTAAACACAATATTTGAACTTTGTCTATCCTTATCCACTACTAAGTTTTTCATTATTTTCCTAGTATTTCTTTTATGAGACAGTGATATTCATTATATTGACTTCTACTTGAAATATATCTATCAACTGGTCAATTTTACATTTATCATCTGTTGTTACTATCACTTTTGGAGATGTAGGTGATCTGGGAATGAAGAATATCAGTGACATTCAGGCCCCACAAACAAATACAAAGAACTACCTGTGAAGTCCCGCTTCTCTTCATCTTTGTTTAACTTGGCTCATAAAGCTTTGTGTGTGTGTGTGTGTGTGTGTGTATGTGTGTGTGTGTGTGTGTGTGTGTGTGTGAAAGAGAGGGACAGAGAGCAAGAAACTGCTTACCTATGAATGTCAGAACTAGAAAATATGGTACAGAAATTTCTAACCTTTTGACTGTGTGTTCTGGATACAGTTCTATCATAATTATGTCAATGGATTTTTAAGTTTTATTGTATCTCAAGCCACTTATGAGTAGTGTCTGGATTTTATTTATTTCTGTGTATTTCATAGTGCCAAGCCCTCAGTAACCTCTCAGAGAATTTATTATAAAAATGAATGCCTTCCCCATTAGCATTTGTTATCAACCAGTAGCAACCAAAATTACATTTTGATAGTAACATGTGGATATTGTCCAAATAGGTAATGATTTATTGGATGAATATCACTGCAACCAAAGAACATTTTTGTAAGCTCAACATTTTATGTATGCAATATGAATATCTTTCTGGCATATTGAATTATTATGATAAATGTTTTATTACTTCAAAACAGATGAATAATGACTCAAGGGTAAATACTGAAGGACATCCTTGCTAGATAGGTCGACAAAGTGTCCAAAAGCATTTGAGAATAGAATTTACTAAACAGTTACGTTCATGTAGCTTCAAGTAATTTAAGGTGGAATGTGTATGTGTGTATGTGTGTGTAGTAGGTAAAGACCAATGGCAAATATATTTTTCTGGTTTTTTAAAATTAATGACATTAATTCATAGTTAACTCACAGAAGCACAGAATTTAATTTCTTTCTTCTTGTCATTCTCTTCTTTTATAATTTGTTTTACCATAAAGAGGCTGGAGAAGCCCGTTACAGTACAATGGAAGGAGAACAGGGGATCACAGAAGAAATCCAATAATTAAACCACTTTGCCTGGCAAGGAACCCGTTGGAAGGTAGTCGCTCTGGAGAATAAGTTGGTAGGAGCACTTAACTATTGCAGCCTTTAATTTAATGTGAGCTGCCTGAACACCAAGAGTTTGATCACTATGTGTTAATCTAGTTAAAATAGGCACTTTTTCTCAAACTGAGTGCATAATGTATGCATCTCAATAATCAGATTTATAGCAACTCCACATTTTAGAGATAAAGATTTAGGTAGGGTTGCATTTAAAACAAACTACTTGCCATTATCTGCAAAAATGTGGTCATTTTAACTTCAGGATTTAGTGTTTCTAAAGTTTTTTTTTTTCTTTATATACACATGTATTCATACATATATGTAATGAATGATAGTGGCATATAATGTAATAATACTGTATTCTTAAAGCACCTACCTTTTAACCAACTGGAAACAATACCCGTGCACATTGATTATGTGGCAGTTGGGACTGGCTGCCCTATGACTTCTTTTCTATTGAAGTTGCATTCGATAAATGACAGGAGCCTTAATCTTTATTTAGCAGGAGAAGCCATTAATCTGTCTTCAAATTTTTCCCTACCTCCCACAGAAAAAAACAATTTGCTCTTCAAAAGTTTGTTTGGAAATGAAACCAAATTCTGTGTTTCCTCTACAGATGGTTGACCTCTTTCAGCTGGTGACTGCATTACTCATTTAAACAATTATACAGGTCAATATAGTGTAATCTAAATTATTTAGTCTCATAGTGTTTTTCAGACACTACTGACAGTTGGAGAGACTCCAGCTGCTGCTTGTACCTGGATTTGAACTCCACACAATGATAACAGAATGTTAGTCTAAATTCTAGAACCCATCCATTTACGGTCCCTACTAACTCACTTGACAGTCTTGCACGTTGGTCCTGAGGGAGTTATAACTTAAGTATCAATATGTCAACACACAATGCTTTATTATTTTCAGATGAAAAGTTTAAGATATGTGTGATTTTAAAAGACTCATTTCTAGCTGGTTGGTCTTTCTTCTGAAGTCTAACCTAAAAACACCTTTCTTTTTTGTTTGTCCCCCACAGGGAGCAATTCAAATCTACCAAATAGGCTAGCAAAATATTATGATAACCTTTTCCATCCTAATTTGTACTGGAGGTTGAGTGTGTACCAGGATCAACATTAATTACTGTATAACATTTCAGCAGTGTAGTTCACGAAAATGTCAGAGAGATAGCTAAAGGGGACTTGGGGTCTTGGAAACATCAGGGGGGAAATAGCAAAAGAACATGTGCTCCACAGGACAATGGGGATTTGCAAACACGAAATTTAGAACTGAGATGGAAATAAAACCCAAGACTAAGGTGTTAACACCAAGCAATAAAAATTGTGTTTCTCAAAGTAAAGAGATGGCACAATGCAATATAGTCTGGTCTTTCTACCACCTTTCAATAATTTTAAAATTAGCAAAATTTAGGTCCAACAGTTAACACAACAGCTTGTAAAAATGATTCTCTATAATAAAGGATCCAGTATGCTCAAGTTAATATATCAGTTTGAATTAATGAATTTTTAATTCAGATTCCTTTTACAGCTTGAATTCAGACTAATTACAGGTTTTAAATTGTCACTAGTCGGAGCTCAGCCAAGGCATATTTCCTCTCTTCTTTACTTGCACCCTGAGAATTCATGAATCAATTTTTTTCTGGGTCATGACTTTGCCCCACCAGGAGCAGATAAAACCCTTCAGTGAGAAGAAAATGCAGTGGCAGGGATCCCAGTCAGTCAGAATTTGCACGCAAAATGCAAGGAAGTAAATGACAGAGGAAATTTCCCAGCTCTGAGGGGAAAAAAGCTTAAAAATCATGTATATAATCGAAACAGTAATGAATTTAGTAAATACTTTTAAGCACAGCAGTATCCACTTTTATCCTTGTAATTTAGGATTATTGGATATTTTAGGAGAGGGATTGCTTTTTGCAAACCTTATTTTTAAACAGCAGAGGTCACCTTAGTACAAACCTCTTTGGGGGGGAAATGCTTTCTGTTCAGTGGTGATAAATGAAGTATTTTTAAGCCATCAGCAAACCTTCTCTTATTTCATTGAAATTCAAAAATCAAACACACATGGTCAGCCAGAATTTTTAAAAAGTTGAACAAAATGAAATTGTTTTAAAATTAAATTACGTATTTGTTTACATCCTTTTAAAAGAAATAATTCTTTTCCCAAATGAATGAGAATAATATGAAACAATGTAAGTAATTGTAAGGTCAGTTATATTTCCAGTTTGCTTAACAATGTCCCATTTTGTATTTACTATTAAAAAATATCTAGTAAAAGACTCTGGCCCAGTCACTATGACTTATTTGTAAAATTAATTGTAGCTATACAATGTTCCTATTAACAAGGAATAGCTAATAAATAGCTCACTAAATGTGAAAATCTTCCAAAAGTTAAAAAAAAAAGACACCTAATAACGCTTCATTTAATAAAACATATATTTGTTTCAATAAATTGATCATAATCTCAATTTTTGTTTTACCACTGTTTTAGGTCTAATCTATAGTTAATCTAACATTATATCATAAGCTAGCTAGTACGGACATTTGCTTGTTAAATGTTTAAAGAAGTTGTAAAATGGAATGCTTTTGTTTTTCAAGACTCAAAGTAAAATCTTTTCTTTTAAGTTGTCACAAGATTTCAATTATAATTATGTCTGATTGCATTACATGATCTTTAAATATTTAGTTCATATTTTCTACTAAACTCACCTATAAGATATAATGGGTTTTAAACAAGTATTCCAATAATCCTTTTATTAAATATGCCAATATATCATTTTCATATTATAATGAACAACAATAACTATTTTGACAAAAGCAATAAGATTTACTAACACTTTCTCCTTCTTCTGCCTTTTCCTTCCCTCCCACCAGATGACAAAGTTGCTATAACTTTTATGCTAAAACTAAGACAACTGCCATCTTTCAAGGTATCGAGGGAAATTCAAAGATATATAAATTCCTAGGTAATTCCTAAATGCTATTTTAGATTTTAATCACTTTATTAGATTTTTTGCTTGAGTGATTTGTACAGAAAACATTTTATCTATTTTGTTTCCCTCTGATTACCGAACTGTGTTAGACACAAAAGTCTACTTGAAACTAGCTTACAGTTTAAAGACAGGTTTAATAACAGGTGAACACTGGAAAATATGCAAACAAAATGGCAGACATGAATGACTTTATTTAAGGCATAATTGCTTCTCATCAACCCAAGAAATCATGCAGAAACAGTCTCTGTTTTACCCAGTCAGGAAGAGACTAGAGAAATCACTCAGGCAGAGTTACTAAAAGGAAGGTCCATTCTTGGGTCTCAGCCAGACAACCACTCCACACACAGATCCAAGCTTAAAGACAATAGTCCTTAGAATCTCAGTTCATCATAACAGATAATTATACAGCAAGTAAGACAATAAGGTTTTTTGGCCTCTGACTATATAGACTAATTGCTGGCTATGAAGATCTGCCTGGAAGGCATACAGCACAGCCTCTGCAATGTCTTTTTAATATGTGGGGACTGGTGCAATTTGGGTGGACAAGAGGGTTAGTGTCTAGTGAATTCCATATGGTGGCCCTTTATCTTTTGCAGATTTTTTTTCCCCTGACAGACATATAGTAGTTTTATAAATGGTTCCTCATATATCTACCTGGAAGGAGTTTTAAAAGGAAATAATCCTGCCTGGATTTCCAAAGAGGTTTCCAGGTTGATTAAACAAAAAAAACAATAAAAAGTGTCCAACATATCTGGCCACTTAACAACAGTGTTTACCATTACGTGTTTCAAAATATTAAAATTAAGATATGATATCAAGTTTTATTTAAATGCATATGGGTGTCAGCAGGTTTGCTTAATAAGATAGGCAAAACCCAAAGTTAAACAAATATTACTTTCAAATATGCACCTGGAAGGAATAAAGTCTCATTTTCATTTTTTGTTCCTTTTACTCTCTAACAGAATCTATCATGATTACACTTATTATTTATTTATTATCAAGACAGATGAAAGGTGTCTTCTTTGAAGATATTTATTTACCAAAGAGAGTTTTTGACAAGATAGCAAGGGAGTGCAGAGACTCAAGAACAGTGAGCCTGCCTCCCCCCATCAGAAACAAATATGTCTCTCTTCAATTTGTGTAGCTCCAAACACCAGCCAATTAACTTGAAGTTGAGTTTTGACTCAAACTCGTGACCCTTCAAGCCACAGAGCCCTGATCTACATCTGGTGTTATTGAACCAAGTTAGGGTAAAAATAATCTCTTCTATTGTTTTTGTATGTGTTGCTTTTTTTTTCCTTTGCTTTTAAAAATAATTAATGCTTTTAAGACCTACAAGGTCTTTAGGATTCCTAAAGCTTTCCACATGATATTTGTATGTTTTCCCCTCTTTGGGAGGAAGAAAAAGCTGGAACACAATCATTTTTATTGAATAAAGTTTGCAGTTCATTAAAGGCTTTCTGGCTCCCATGTGCAAGTGCTGACCATTACATCACGCGCCCTGAGGGTTGTGCTAGAAAAGAGAAAAGAAGGCGACATCAGCAAAAATAAAAGAGTCTTCCTGACTTGAATTGAAAAATGTGCTTGTTTTTTGTTAAACACCACAAATTTGCAGGAAGGCTGGCAAGTGTAATAGCATTCTGAGCATATGCTACCTCGGAGGCACAAAGCTCTCGCTTAAAGAAATACACTCAAAATGTACACTTTGATCCCCAAGATTTGCTCATAAAACAATAAAAGCTGTGCCATCTATTTTGAAGTTTGCTTAAAAATTCTTTTTAAAAAGGATTGACTATGCCTTACCCAAACCAGTTTTATTTTATTCACTTTTCTTGTAAATTAATTAAAAAATGACAGCGAAAAGAAAGAAGATGAATGTCTTTTGAAATAAGGTGAGCTGAAGGGTGAAATAATCAAAAAGAAGGATCCTGAGCTTAGGAAACTTGCTTTCCCCCTCCCTTTTTTCCTCCTATTTTCTGAGAATTCAGTAAAATTTGGCTATTAGAGATGTCTGATATGTAAGCCTGTGTATAAAATATATGCTCAGATATTATAAATAATATAATAGAGGTTCCAGACATGTAATAGAGTGCAGGTGTCTAAAAAAAGAGCTTCAAGTAGAGTTTGCATTCTAGTGGGTATTAAATACTCATATAATTTAAACTCCATATAGTGTCTATTTGTTAACTGAGAATAAAGTTAATTCACTGTTTATTTGTGGTTTGATTTACAGAACAAAATAAAAGCAAAACCAAGCCCAACAAGGCCAATAACTTTGCTATTGAGGCGATATTTTAATGTATTCTTTCATTGTGTGAACATTTTTTTTTTGAAAGTACACAGATCTTAAATATCATAGCTAGAAAGTTGATATGGTTTGGATTTCAGATGATAAACACAACCAAACGGTGTCATATTAAAATGTAAAAACTATGTATGCATGCCACAGCCTCTGCCTGCTATGAGTTTGGTTGTATGAATGTTTTTTTGACTTCTAAATCACACATTTGCTAAAGTGAGCTCTGCTAGATATCAGTTTGCGCACAGGCACAATGTGTCTCAGTCAGATTCATAAAACAGATAGCTGAACTATACTTTGACTTTTGACATCAACAATCTGACTTCAATATTTTTCCACAAAAAGAGACTCCTGACTCTTGCGCTGTTTGAATGTGATGGATAGCTTTTCAGCCGCTGACAGCACTGAACATAATAAATGTATTCATCAGCATTGGGGGCTGCATATCCCCATGTCTTAAGTTTTACAGCTAGTGGTCTTGAAATACCACCCAGAAACACCCGCAGCACTGCCTTGTCTTTGCAGATTTGCAAACCCACTGTGAAAAAATATTATTATAAAGTTGTCTGTATATCAGCATTTTTGTGCTAAACAACCTTTTAATTGTCTACCCTCTAATTTTTCTTTGCCTAGAAACACTCGCAGACACATATTTTAATTTAAGCTGCTCTGTTTGACTCCTCTGATCATCTGGGCTTTCATTGTCATTGCTTCACAATAATTTAATGTCATATATAATGGCATCAAATTGGGGAAAGCCCTAAAAGCTGCCAATCCAAAGTGATCTGAATGTTCCCGAGTACAAGTCTAGATAAGCTTGACTTGTTTGTGCCAACATTATTCATCACATTCTGTGTCTAACTGGGCCAGTGTTTTCTTGCTCTTGCATTTTCAAATCCTTTTACAACATACTCTGAAGCTTCTTAATCAGTGTGCTTTCTACACAAGAGTTAACAAAATGGTTGCGAGTATGCATTTATACCAAACTTTTTAAAAATAAGAGATAATGATGATGCTTACCATGCAACTATTGAAACATTTTACCATACTGTTCTTCAACTTGGGTCTTGTTAAACAAATCTCACTTTGTTTGCCAGTAAAAAAGGAGAGTTGAGCCACATGTGCAATTTAACATTTGTTTTAGATTTTCATTTAATAATATTACAGAGAGCTAACTACTGTTAATGAAAACTTATTTGTGAGGCTACTCCAAAGTTGATCATATATGTCTTCTTGGGAGGAGAAGAGTTTTGTTTTATAGCTAATTAAAAGTTTCTAAAGATGCTGTGAATTTTTTTTTTGGTGCAAATTAAAATTAATTAGAGTTATTAAGGAGCCATGAAAAGAAGGATTTGAGAAATAGTGAGAAATATTATTTAAACCCTAATGGAATTCAGTGAAACCCACAGGTCTATTACAGGCCCCTGATTTGCCAGGATCACTGCAGGGAATCTAACATTAATAAGCACACTGGTAATTAAATCATTTGTTACTTTGTCTGTAATGTTGTAATGTTTCACTGATACTCTGTCAGAGCTCTTTGTGCAGATCAGAGCTAATCAAAGGTAATCAATTTTCAGCATTTGAGAAATCTGTAAATGATTATACATTCATCAGATCATTTAGTGGAGTGCAAGGAAAGTGCAATGCAATTAATCTTCCTGCATGAGGAGGAATTACCACCACAGAATTCAACAGTTATAATTAATTTCATTGTCTTGCTGTGAATTTTGATTGCTTTTCTTTGGACTGTATAGTACAAATGATGATTCATTGCAAAGTATTTGCAAAGCAAACACACCAGTGTGCTATGCAAATTAAAGTAGCTGTATAACAGATAGGTTTCAAACTTCCTATTTACTCAGGGTTGTTGAGTACTAATTTGGCAAATAATAATTGCTTGTTAACTTTATACACTCTTCCCTTGAATATCAAGATTGGTAACCAACATAAATAGAAAGCACGTGCTATTTTGTATCTTATGGTATGTATGCAAAATACTAGTTAGCACTTAAACTTGTTCGCTTTACCAAATAATTTAAGCATTAAAAATGTTTATTTACCTCTGAAATCATTTACTATTTATTTTACTTACACAAAATAGATAGCAGTAATAGATTATGCATAGAAATGTACTTATGAGTGGGTGCTGCCTTTTCCATTATTGTAACTAGAAACCTTTAAGAGACTTTGACTTGAAACATTTCATTCTTAGAATCTATTTGTAATCTGGAATGTGTCTGTTTTTTTGAAGGTATGTAATTTTTTATACAAAGTAGGGTGCTGTGAAAATAAATTTCATTATTTACATATTTCCTGTATAATCCTTCTCAGTATTTCAATATTCTGTTCACTTAAATATGTGCCTGTGGAAACAAAAAACAATTCAGAAACAACCTAAAAGATTCATGTCACATTTTGTGATAAGTTTTAAATGAAATTAAGGTTAATAACAAACAAATGTGCATAACTTTAATGTTAACTGTTTACCAAATGACTCCTATTTCTATAATAATTAAAATGTAAAGCACGATTTTTTTCTTTTAAATCACTTTGTGAGATCCAAGTCTTTAAATGGTTTCCCTCAAATTAAACTTCTCCAAGTGTTAAAATCAGCTTTAATTCTTTCCATGCATATAGAGCCAAGAATATGAAATCTCATTTTAATATTTCTTAATCAAGAAATTGAACTATGCACTAGAATCCCAACTGAAAATAAATATAGGATGCTATGTTTTCCTCAAATATATTCTGTTTGTGATATTGCTGAGGCTTTTGTTGAATGAACCTTGAGGAATAAGTAACTTTTTCCTATGTTAATTCTTAACCTGTGAATTAGTTTAAATTAGTTCAAACCATTACTTGCAAAAAAAAGAAGGGTTACTATAAATCTTTTCCATTCCAAAAACAGAAACAAGAACAACAACAGCAAAGCAACAAAATGTGAATACGTCAACTGACTAAATTAACACATTGAAAACACTGTGAAATTAAAAAGTCAAGATACTGTAATTTAAAATTAATAGTAAGGTAAATAATAATAGGCCATAGCCTGAAATAATGCAGACATAGTAGTAAATTAATGCTATTTTTTTTCTGATAGAATAAATTAAACTGTCTGGAAATCCAAATAAATGGTCAAATAATAAATGAAGCCCCAAACCACTATTTTGCTGACAAAATCACTAGAGAAACTATGAGGCAACTCTTTATAGCATCAACTGAATCATATGCTTTAAAATATTTGCCTAATATGGAGATGCAATAAATGCCTCACCTGAGATTTTTATAAACAAATATTAAACAAGACAAAGAGTATACAGGAGCAAAAAGTTTCTTATTTCTTAACGATAAAGGTATCTATATTATCTATTTTTTTCAAGATAATTTTTTCTCTTTAATTTATTCAAGTTACCCCATTTTTATCTTTGCTAATATCTTCTCTTTTAATGATTTTTTTTCACTGTTGCCAGGATCATAGCAATCCTGTTTTACAATTCCTTCCAGTTTTTGTGTCTGATTCGCTTTACCAAATAATTTAAGGTATTGGATTTCAGGTATTGGAGTTGGTTCAAGAATTATTATGTGCTAAATATAGTTCAATTAATTTAAAATTATTTGAATTGCCAGGCTTAGAAAATTCACTTAAGAAAACAACTCTTTTCAACTGATGCATTTCATAATACCTTTAATGTTAAATCAGCATATACTAAATCCATTTGATCATTTGGACAAAGTTTACTGGTCTAGCAATCATTGGAACAAATATAGTTTCCTTGAGTTAATAGAAGAAATAGAGTTACAAACATAAGGAAAACCAAAGGTGAAAGAAAAGGCTAAACACACAATGTAGTACGTTTTGCATAAGGATCATGAACTTTGAGTGAAAAATACTTTGTTCAAATTCTAGATCAACTTCTTTCATACAAAAAGTTTCTTACATAAACTTTTAAAATTTCATTCACAAAATGGAAATAACAATCGATTTTGCGGATGTTATTTTATTGGAAATATGTGTTAAAAAGACTGGCACATAGTAGGTACTCAGAGAATAAAAGCTGCTACTGTGACCCACAGAATGAAGAAAAGAAAATGTGTGAGGTGACAGTGGCAAAAAGTAGAAGAGAGAGCTATAACTTTGAAGTTTTGTGTATGAATGTAAAACATTTTTTTCCCTCATCATATTGACCTCTTTGTTACAAAAGTCAGGCAAACAAAAATATAGGGTTATTGATAAAAGAATTTGAAGCACAGGGTTTGGCTTGGGTATCTACTTTTAAAAAATATCTATAAGACTCCCAAATTATTGATTAGATTTATTATTAAGACATTCAGAAATTTTATCATTAAGACATTCAGAAATTTTGGGCTCACCACAGCTTGAACTCAGTCAAGGTTCAATATCAAGTTATCAAAATGCAACCTAAATATTTGTGAAAAGATAAATTTTTAAAGTAAAATTTTCCCACAATTCTTGGCTAGCACTTTTCTGCATTTCTTATGAAGTATAACTTTAAAGAATTGTTAAGTGAAAATAAAGTCAGAACTAGTTTGATAAGATTGGTGAAGTCTAAATTTTATTTTATTTTAATAATTACAAATTCAGGACAAGTCTTTTATCTATCATTTAATTAAAAATTTGATGAGACTTGATGCTTCACCCAGTGCAAGATTCAGGGAAACTTTTATAGCTCAGTAAATAACTTTATGAACAAAACATGTTTGTTGAATATTTACTGCTGCTGGTAATTTCCATAATCTATCACTAAGTAAACACACCATTTCCTTTCTTCCTATTTTTCAAATTCAGAAATTCGAATTTCGTTTTGTCAGGCATCCAAGTGGCTTTGGGGGATTCTAAACAATAATAATTAATGGAATGCAATTGGCGACTGAGTCATATATATTTTTGGTAGGTTTCGCAAGTGTTGTTCTGATTTTTTAAAGCACTAATGTTTGAAATTTTCCTTTGATATAAGATGGAGAGCAATATAAGTAATATATCTGACTTAAAAATCTTTGAAAAAAAAGGAAAAAAATCTTGATAGGTTCTTGTGATATCATAATTTATGTGAAACATGCAAAAAAATGCATACATAACACCTTTCCTGTCTGGCTTCATCTGTATTCATTTGTTGTCAAAACAGGTTTCCATATTTAACTTCTTTTTTTTGGATTATGCCTTTTCCTTTATTTCATGGAGTGATATGTTATTATCTCTGAAGTGTAGATTTCTGCCAAGTTCTATGCACTTCAGTGTTAAGAGTATGGCCCACAACTCTGGGAATCTTTGTGGAAGCTGTAGAAATAAAATGAATAGTATAAAAGCTTGATGGCATCTGTGGATAGGAAACTCATTAAAGGCCCCAGCCCTCTGTTTTATTTCTAACCACATTTCCCCTGTGGGATTTCAATGTCTTGCAGGATGAAACCAGCAGGACTCATTCCTTACAAAACAATGTTTAGAGTCCTTTCGTGGTGCTGGAATGCTTCTGCCAGTCAGGTAAAGAACCTAGGCCTTTATCCTTGTGGAGACAATGCCGGTCAGCTCACAAACTGCTTGGAAAAGTCATGTCTTTGAATGTAGCTGCAGGTGCTGCTCCCCAAAGGCTGTTGGTTGGTACCCTCCTATGCAATGTACAATGGGATAATAGAAAATTCACTTTGGAATTCAAACAAAGTCTTAGAGAAATGGAAATAATAGGAACACAATTTTGAGACTTCCTTAGTTTTTCCCATGAACTACAGACCATGACTAATACCCTCAGGGCAAAAAACATCCCTTTGCCTTTAAGGGATGTATACAATCAGTGTTTCAGATAAGTAAGTTTCATGACCTCACCAGTTTTGCGGCTTCCATTCATTTACTTGAAAATAAATTTAAGCAACAGAAGAAAGCCATGTTATAAAATAGAACTCTAAGACACCAATCTAATAAAAGATCAATGCATTTGATACAAAGGACAACAAATGGCTTTTTTTCCTTTCTAAAATAAATCATTGCTTTAACTAGATTCACTTAATCAAATTAGTATAGTGCCAGGGGAATTGCCTGTCTCTGGCAATGTGGCTAGTGGCATTTTGGAAATATTCTTAGAACTTGTAAAATTCTTGCAAGAATAATAAGGACCTTGCCATTGTGGAATCAAAGAGATTCAATCACTTAAAGTAGTACTATAGGCTTGTCAAGTGGAATTGCTTTTACAGATTTGCTGAATAACTCATCCATAATGGCTGAAAATTTCAGCCATTTTGTTAAAACATCCAAGGCAGAAGAGATTAGTGCACGCTATAGAACAGTATATGTATAATCACGAAGAAATTTAGACCACGTCTGCACTGTGAAGTACCATTTAAACATCCCAAGCTTTAGTCATTGCATTATGGAAAACAATGTGAGCTATCTGAAAAATGAAGTGTGGCTTGTCCTTTGCTAGCTGATGAGACTTCAATAGCATTTAAGCTTGGTAAAATGTATTTCTAAACAAAGTTGGTATCTTTACAGTTTATCCTTACAGATGAGTAAGTCATGAAAAATTTGACTTGAGGGAATTTAAAAACCAGTAAATGTGGCAACCAGAGAGAAGAAGTTAAACAGTGAGAAAGTGCTAACCTAGTTGTTGAAGAATTAATATAAATTAGATTCCTATTAATAACAATAGGATGAACTGACAACAAACATCTGGGTTGCTAAAATGAGAAACCATTAAGCCTTTCTTTTTTAAACATATTTTTGGCAATGGAGACATGTATGTTATTTGTCGATGGGTAAGTTTCAACTTGTAGACTTAGGGTGTTTATTTTCACAATTTTATGTTAATTCTAAAAATGAAATCAGGAAATAAATTGCCATTTTCAAGATTGTCTCTCAAGCCTGGTGTGCTTTGCAGAAGCTATCATAAAAGTAGTCGGGGTGTGGGTAGGAAAAGAGAAGCATAATTTTAAATGCCAAATTCACCTCTCATTTTCTATGCAGAAAATGTCAAGAATATTATATTGATTTTGTACAGTCAAAGGTGCAAATAAACTTTATGGAGAATAAATATTTTCCCCACCTATACTTTGAATTGTAAATTTTGAGAGTGATATTAGACTTGAGTTGTGTATGGCATTCAGTAGAATAAAAACATGTCTATAAAAGTCATCTTCAGTCTGAATTTAAATTCATCTGCTTGTTACCTTGTTTAAACAATGAAAAGGAAAAACATTCACCAGGAAAGATGTTTAAATACTAGAATGTAAATAATGTTGGCACCTTGTAATTTGACAGAAATATTAATGAAACAAAGAGCAGATGAATATCAGACTATGCTATGAATAGAATATATGCAAAGAAGGGTATTTTCTATCAAAAGAAAAGTAGTAGGAACTTTGATAGATATGCTTTATAGCTCCAGTAAAACTAATGCATTTGGAGTAGAAATACAGAACTCAGAATATATAGAACTTCTCTGTTCCAAGGATCTCAAGAGCCTATATGCATGCAGATTTTAAAATTGAGCCAGAAGGACAATAACTCAGTCAACAATATCTTTTGGTTTTTCCCTGTTTATATAGTGTTTGCCAGAGGTCAGCTGCATTACCAGGACTCAAAACTTTACTTTTAGTACTTTCTCTGCATCATTCCTACCTTCTCCAAAGCAAAGTTGCTTACATCGAAAAGGTTAGAAAACTCCTCTTAAGAGCACTCACAGCTACTGGGGAGGGGAACAACTAATTAATCCAATCTAATGAGTCATTCAGTAGTAAAAGCAGGATTTATTTGACATGTTCCAAATATGCCAGTGACAGCTGCTCTTCTTCCAAATCATACTGAATCTTTCTTTACCAAGTTTTCCCATACCAGTTGACTGTGCTTAGGGATTTAGAGATTAGCCAATAAATAACACCCCCTTTTCTACACCTAGGTTTAGGATCAATTAAAAGATAAGTTTGAGAAATAGCAGAGAGGAGCTCAAAATGTCAACTTCATTACTGGTAAATAGTGGGAAATAAGACCTGGACTTACAGATAAAGCACTCAAAATACTACTTCATAAACAAACCTCCCCCACAGCTGTAGGCAAAGTCCCATACCTGTAGACTTCTCCAGCGAGGCTGGAGCATCTTGACTAGCAGGGGAGTGGACTTAGACATACTCTCCCCATTGGTAAACAAATCAGAAGGAGAAAAATCCTGTCCTTCCCTTGAATGCACTTTCACAGAAATGACTTCTCCTCCCCTTGGACCTAATAGTAAAGGATGCATGGGTCCCCTTGGCCAGTTGTTCTTCTAGGAAATCGAGGGGACATTTCCTTGTCTCTAAGGATACAAGAGAAGTGGGAACTAAGTGTGCCCTCAACCACTGTCACATGAATATTTTTGTTATGCTACTGAATTGAAAGTCTTGTTTGTCTATGTACTCACTACTTACTTTCTCTTCCTGTGCCCTACCCCAAATTTTATTTCTTTTGCGCCTGCTTTTTGTCTTTCTGTATGTATATTTTTTTCTTTTAAAGTTGCCTATACTATTCTATCATGTAGCAGTTTGGGGACTAGAGAGGAAAGATTGTTTTATTTTTTTTCCTACATATAACTTATCCCTCACCTTGTGGTATGGGTTTTCTATAAGAGAAAGACTGAGTCAGATGCTGTAGCTAAAAGAGGTGTGATAATAATAAGACCAATTAAATTTATTTTGAAGGGGCTAATGTATTTAGATACCCTTACTTGTATCTTAATAAATCATAATATACGTCTTCTTCACTCTTATACTTTTGCAGGCTTTTTCTTGTTTCAATTCCCACTGGTGAGAGACTCTGTTGCACCAATTAAATAAATCAGTTGATGTAGAAAAGAAAACTTACTTAAGAAGGATGTGGAGCCTTACTACTCAAAAAAAAAAAAAAAAGTATTATTAGATCAAACCATTGCCTGCCACTACAAACAGGCATTGAATATAGCTGATTTCTGTTTTTCACACATAGATAATCTGTGATTGCTACTTAGGGCATAGTCCCAGGGCTAGCAGCATGAGAATCATGGAGACCTGTTAGAAACATGATTGTTGTGGGCCATTTCAGCTCCCTTGAACCAGAACCTGCAAATCTGCAGACCAGCCCAGGTGATTTGTGGGTACGTTACTTTACAGAAGCCCTGATTTAGGTAATTATTGCCTTCTTCCATAGAGCTTTTGTTCCTCAAACTATTTTTGGAGCTGTGGAGTAGAGAAGGGACATGGACTTATTGTTCTGTTCTCATAGTTGCCAAATGTTTTAGCTCACTAGCTGGGATGGTGTATGGGTGGGTAGGACCCTGTTAAAGAGGCCCATGACCACGGGCTGCTTCAGGCCATCTTTCAAACAATATAAACACGGGCTGAGACCCGAGATTAAGCCCCAGCTTTGCAATTTACCAGAGCTGCAAGCTTGGCAAGTTCCTTGACCTCTTATAACCTCATATGTGTGTGAAATTAAGAAAATAACACGTACCTTTTAGATTTGTTGTAAAGATTACATTAAGAGCTATGTGATAAGTGCATCACACACAGAAGGGAAAGAGTATATGTTAGCTTCTTTTGCTGTTCATTTCCTACAAGTGAAAGATGTCCTCACTTATTTTAATAGTCTCAAAGTGAGAGATGTGGAAGGAGGAAAGTTTACTCCTTTCTCCACGAGGCCCTTTATGGTTGGGCAAGGATTATCATATTTTATTCTGCTCCATCACCTAGGGATCCTGTGTATTGACTATTCTCACAACCACCTTAGTAATGGAAAAGATGACCATATTACCTGTTCATCGGAGATACAGAGGAGTAACAAAGTTATGTAACCTCTCCAAGGTCGCCGAGCTTGTAAGAGTTAAAACTGAGATTCAAACCCTGTGCTCTTTCTTTCTAGAAATCACATTATTTACATCTATGTTAGCTACATAAGTGAAAAGATTCAGTCACTTTATTTTATGCAGTTTCTGTGATAACCAAGGACATGTATTTTTAGCTTAAGGGCGGAGTCCAAAGTCTGTGAAGAAACTGACATTAACTGGCACTGCTAGGAGAAACCAAGTCTTAGACCTTGACCTCATTTTTCTTGGTAGGAGTTGCATCCTTCCATCCAGCAGGAATAATTCCTCTACACCGCAAAGTTAAGTCACTTAATCTTTCCTATTACCTTGGGAAAGAAACAATTCTGGCTTCACACAGCTACTTTAAAGAACTCTGGCCCAATAATCAATGGTGGTGGAAGAGAGGATGGGGCCAACTACCTCTCTGGATTTTTTTCTGTGGTCAGCAGGAGGCTATAACCAATGTTTGTTTACTTTGCTGTGGAGAACAAAAATGAATGTGAGCACAACTTACTTTGATGACCCTTTTATTAAAACTGTTATTCTTTTCAAATATTATTATTAACAGACATAATATTTATAAACTGCAATGTACTTCCAATACAAGAGGGGGGCCCCCCCAAAAAACCAGAATTATATTTTGGCAGGCAGGTGCCTTGTAATACATGTTTCCCCCACAAAGTAAGTCTTCTAGGAACTCAACGGCATCAGTGTATGAGCCAGTATTGTTGTGAGAAGCTGTGTTCAGTCTCAGTGAATTTTTTTTTTTTTTTTTTTTTTTTTAGATTCTTTCAAGGCGTTTGCCCATTTCATGATAAGTGATTTATGAGAACACCTGCCCACACCAGGCCGAGTGTTCAGCAGTTTTTGACCAAAAATGGCATGACCCCTGTGCCCCACCCTCCCTACTCATCAGGTCTGACTTTTTTTGTTTTCCCTGAAGAAAAATTCCTCAAAGGGAAATGTTTTGCCAGTGTGGAAGAGGTGAAACAAAAAAATGGCAGAAGCACTAAAAGACATCACAATTGATGAATTCAAAAGCTTTTTTGAGCAGTGGAAAATGTCTTGATAGTTGTACTGCATCAAATAGAGAGTACTTTAAGTGTGGCTGAAGTTCAAACATGCAAGAATAAATACACAATTTTTATAAGTGAATTCTGTTTTTTGGGAGTACCCCTCATATCTTGACAGTTTTAAAACTGTACTCAAGGTGATATCATTCGAAAGAAAACCTAAAAACTCTGAAAGTTTTCATTACTGTCATTCAAGAAATGCATATGGTATATCTTCATTCATTCAAGAAATGCATATTGCATATCTTCCTAGGTACAATCCTTAGCATCGTAGGCACTGAAAATACACAGCAATCATCGAGACAGACAAGATACCTACTGTCACAGAGCCTGTGTTCCAGTCAGAGGAGACAGAACCCTTGCTTTAGTGGTAAAGACGTTAGCGTCTCATTTCATCAATCTTCTAAAGGCGTTAAAGTCTCATTTTTAGCTAATAATGGGGGGAAAAGACATAGAACACTTAATTTAGTGAATGTATCAAATTATTTTCCATTATACAAATAAAATAATTTGTAGTAACCTTTCTTGGTCGAAAACTACCCATTTTGATGGGCATATGTCTTATCATAATCAGATTCTGCCACAGAAAACATTGAATGATAGTGATAATTTAGATTAACAATATCATTTGCAACTGCATGTAAGGTAAACCAACTAATATCTAAAATATAAAAACTTGGGTTTCTAGAAACATGCCAAATAATGTCTGGAAAATATAATATGTAACATAAAAGCATCTATATATCAATTCATCTGTTTTTCTATCTATATTCATAATATTCAATAAGTATACTAATTTTGATACAGCTGAGGTCTTTGCCAGGTGCCATTACTTAATCAACTGAACATCTTAATCACCTATGCTTCAGTAACAAGTTTTGAAGAAAAATATGCCTTGGAATTGTCCAGAGTATTATTATTATGTGGAAAAGTAGTATTGCACATTGCCTGAAGAAGGTGCTCATAGTTTTACTTCTCATCTAAGACCTTGAAATGTTCTATTTTAAACATTTCTTTCCACCATTTCTGACATTTGAATTCATCATTTATGTCTGTGACATGTTTTCATATTATCATTTAATACTGATGTCAGTACCAAACAGTAATAAGGGTGCAAACATCTGTTGTTTACTCTGAAGTGATTAGCTTCCATATATAATAATAAAAATTTACCCTATTGCAATAATGTTTTTTTAAAAACTTGCAAACATTTTGGACTCTGGTGATACCTTTAAAAAGGCAATGGAAAATCATTTATATAAGATTTGTCTTCTATCCACTCAATCCCAGTAAAATCTAGAATGGGTAGGAATAAATTCATTCCTGAGAATATTTACAATAAGAAGAACCTATTAAGTATTTTCTTAGACCTGCTTGGTGTTTAACTTCGCTGAGACTCAGAAACAATGCAACCAAAGTGACAAAATCACCTAGACTTCTGGTAAGGAAGGCCTATCATTTTACTGCCCTGTCCTAAGTTTGCTGATTGTTTCTTTGGTGACATTTTTTTTTCTTAAAAAATTTTTTTAAAAATTTTAAATATGTGGGATACAATTCAGGGTTAGGTATACAAATGTTCATTATGCAAGTACCCTTGTTGATGAGGTGTGCTCCCCCACCCCCCCCGCGGCAGTTTCTCACTACTGCCAATCTCTTTGGTGACATTTAAGGCCAAGACACAGTTGGTTGATAATACTGCTGACTTTAAGATGAAATTGAAACATCTGAAGAAATCAAATTTCTTTTCCCGGATAACCTTTATCTGTCCTTTGAAATTCTGCTCGGACATCGTTTTCTACCTCAAGCCTCCTCTAAACCCATAGGTACCTTTTGAAACTCACAGCACACAGTTTGTATTTTAATTCATTATTAGAATCATCTCAATAGGAAAGTACTTCCTAATAGACAATAATTTGCCCCCCAGGACTTTATCCAAAATTTCACCATTGCTTGGTTTGTTCTTATTCCCTGACTCACTTACTCCCTACTAGTCTCCCTGGGAAACACTTCTTTAATGAATCACTGGAGCATAAATTCTCATCTCAGGGTCTATTTCTGGGAATGTCTACTTAAGACACATCATAAATAAGACCATCCAAGTCAAGTATTTAAAACGGAAAGAAAAAATATCCAAGAAAAGAACTTAGGGGATGTCACCAGTTAAGTGTGGGCTGTGAGAACCATGATCTGGAATTTTATAATTATACATAGGGTCATTTTAGGTATTGAAAAATGTCCTCTCAAATCAGGTGGTTTCTTCATCCCTTGCTCTATTTCCTGCAGGATGAAATCCTTGCTGCTGGTAAATGTGAAGAAATGGGGAATTATCTGATGAAGGTCACAGTGACACTGTTAGCAAAGACGCTGATAAATATATCTAGGACATAATAGAGAATTAACCCTAGATTAGGACCAAGTGGGTATACTTTGCCTGGTTTGAGATCAGATAACCTTATTAATATTATGTGCCCCCACCCCCTGGCAGTTTTTGGCTACTGCCAATCCCTTTCTTATAGTATTATGGTAAATGTTCAAGGTCTGCTTATGAGTGAAAACATGTGGTACTCAGTTCTTTGTTTCTGTGATAAATCACTGAGCATTATAGACCCTAAGCCCATCCTAGTTGCTGTGAAGTTCATAATTTTGTTCTTTATGACTGAATAATGTTCCATTGTGTATATGTGCCACATTAAAAAAATTCAGTCCAGTTTCCATGGGCAGCACGGTTGGTTCCATGTTTTTGCTATTGCAATAAACATGTGTATGCAGGTATCTTTTTTGTAGAGTGACTTAAGTTCCTCTGGGCATATTCCCAGAAGAAGGATTGCTGGGTTATATGGAAGGTCAATTTTTAGTTCTTTTATGAATTGTCACACTGTTTCCCATGGAGGCTGAACTAGTTTGCATTCCCACCAACAGTATAGAAGCATTCCCTTTTCTCCACATCCTGCCAGGATCTGCTGTTTTTTGTTTAATTAATGATGGCCATTTTTACGGAGTTAGATGGTATCTCAATGTAATTTTGCCTCCTTTTAAATCAGTGTCATATGGTGACATTGTTCTACATATATAAATATATACATATCTGCATCATTTTTTTTTGAGTTGGAGTCTCACTCCGTCGCCCAGACTAGAGTGCAGTGGCACGTTCTCGGCCACCGCAGCCTCAACCTGCTGGGCTCCGGCGATCCTTTTGCCTCAGCCTTCCCAGTAGCCGGAATTACAGGCATGCACTACCACGCCCGGCTAGTTTTTGATTTATTGTAGAGACAAGGTCTCGCCAAGTTGCCCAGGTGGGTCTTGAACCCGCGGGTTCAGGCAATCCACTCACCTTGTCCTCCCAAAGTGCTGGGATTACAGGCCAAGCCACCAAGCCCGGCCTGCATCATTATTTTAAATTACTGCATTGCATGTTGTGTATATGAATTGTGGTTGAAGCAAAACTGGTCTTTCATTGATGGATATCTGTTTCCCCCCATGCTTTTCTTATCATAAATAATACTGTAGGGAGGAGGGGCCAAGATGGCGACCGGGCAGCGTGGTCTGTGAGACCTCCGCAGAAGAGGACACAGAAAGACTCCAGATCTCTCCCAGGGGGCCTGCTCCCCACACGGAACTTGTCCACGGACACCGCAGAGGCATTACA
>CAUYQG010052524.1:0-13645 GCA_963574415.1 Tarsius wallacei
TTGAAAGTATTCCAGCAATTGAGAGATAGATGGAATGCTCCCCAAATCATTTTATGAAGCTAACATCACACTGATACCCTAACTGGGTAAAGATCCAACTAAGAAAGAAAACTACAGACCAATATCCTTGATGAACATAGATGCAAAAATTCTCAACAAGATTCTAGCAAATCAGTTCCACCAACACATCTCAAAAATCATCCACCATGACCAAGTAGGCCTCATCCCTGGGATGCAGGACTGGTTCTACATCCACAAGACCATAAATGTAATTAAATACATCAACAGATGTAAACACAAGAACTACATGATTATATCATAAGATGTGGAAAAAGCTTTTGATAAAATCCAGCATTCCTTCTTGATAAAAACCCTTGAGCATCTAGGCATAGAGAGGATATATCTCAAAATAGTAAGAGTCATCTACAGTAAATCCATAGTCAACATATTGCTAAATGGACAGAAATCAGAATCAATTCCCCTGAAAACTGGAACAAGACAAGGTTGTCCACTCTCACCCCTCCCGTTCAACATAGTGTTGGAAGTCCTAGCTACAGCAATCAGACAAGAGAAATAAATCAGTGTTATTCAAATAGAAAAAGAAGAAGTCAAGTTAATCTTCTTTGCTGACAATATCCAATACATAAAAAATCCAAGGGAATCTGTCAAAAATGTCTTTGCACTGAAAAAAGGCTTTGGCAAAGTCTTGGGGTACAAAATAAACATGCAAAAGACAGTCACATTCTTATACACCAAAAACAAATAGGCAGAGAATCAAATAAAAAGCACGATCCCATTCACAATAGCCACAAAAAAATGAAGTGCCTCAGCATCTTCCTAACTAGAGACATGAAAGATCTTTACAATGAAAACTCCAAACACTCTTCAAAGAAGTCAAAGATGGCGCACACAAAAGGAAAAGTATTCCATGCTCAAGGATTGTAAGAATTAACATTGTTAAGATTTTCATCCTACCCAAGGCAATCTACAGATTCAATGCAATACCCATTAAATTACCAACACGATTATCCTCAGACCTGGAAATAACAATATAGAAATTCATATGGAAACATAAACCACCATGAATAGTCAAAACCAATTCCTAGCAAAAGAAACAAAGTGGGAGGTATCACGCTTCCAGACTTTAAACTTTATTATAAGGCTACGGTAGTCAAAACAACTTGGTATTGGTACAAGAACAGGCAAATAGGCCAATGGAACAGGATAGAGACTCCAGAAGCAAAACCTCAATTTCTTAACCAACTCATCTTCGACAAAGCCTCTAACAACAACACTGAGGAGAGGAGAACCTAGTCAACAAATGGTGCTGGAAAAACTGGCTGACCACATGCAGAAGAATGAAACATGATCCCTACCTATCACCATACACAAAAATCAACTCCAAATGGATCAAAGACCTGAACATAAAATCTCAAACATTAAGAATCTTAGAAAATGCAAGACACATCCTTATGGAAGTTGGAATAGATAACCAATTCTTGATCAAAACCCCAAAAGCCCATGCCAAAAGAGATAAGATTGACAAGTGGGACCTCATCAAATTGCAAAGCTTCTGAAAAGCAAAAGAATCCATCAAGAGAGTGGGGAGACAGCCACATAATGGGAAAAAATTTTGCCAACTTCTTACATCCAGAATCTACAGGAACTCAAATGTGCCTAAAGGAAAAAACAAACATCCCCCTTAAAAAGTGGGCAAAAGACATGAATAGACCCTTCTCTAAAGAAGACATATAGGCAGCCAACAGACACATGAAAAAATGCTCAGTCTCATTAACCATCAGAGAAATGCAAATCAAAACCACCTAACTCTTCTAAAAATGGCTAACATTAAAAACAACAAAAAAAAAACCCAACAGATGCTGTCAAGGATGAGGGGAGAAAAAGGAACACTTCTACATTGTTGGTGGGAATATAAAGTAGTTCACCCTCTATGGAAAACAGTGTGGCAATTCCTAAAAGAAGTAGAAATTGACCTTCCATTCGGCCCAGCAATCCGCTTTCTGGGAATATACCCAGAGGAACTTAAATCACTCTACAAAAAAAATACCTGCACAAGCATGTTTATTGCAGCACTATTCACAATAGCAAAAACATGGAACGAACCATGCTGCCCATCAAAACTGGAGTGGATTAAAAAAAAGTGGCACATATACACGATGGAATATTATGCAGCCACAAAGAAGAATAAAATTATGGACTTCACAGTAACTTGGATGGATTTAGAGTCTATCATACTCAATGATCTATCGCAGAAACACATGTTCTCACTCATAAGCAGAACCTGAATGTTTGCCATAATACAATAAGAAAGGAATTGGCAGTAGTGGGAAACTGCCAGGGAAGGGCAGGTGCACATAACATCAATAAAGAATAAGGTTACTAACCAGTCTAAGTGGAGACCAAAGGAAGACCAAACTTTATCTGTATTATGACTACTTGTATCTCTAATCCTGAATAATACCCCACACCTTTAAAATAAAATTTTTAAAAATGGACCTTAAAGGACGGGGAACGTTTGTTATGGTACATAAAAAGGTCATTGTAAACTCATGACTTTTTATGTATTTGATGGGTTGTAATTCATTTCAGATATGATCTTTTTTAGCTATTGGTGCCCCATCTTTGACAAGGGGGAGCTCTTCCTTAAAGTTCCTCCCATTCCATAAAACATGACCCTATTAATCTTTCATGGCTTTGTTGCTTTCCTAACAAGATGTCCAGGCTCATCTTAAATATTTCTTGCCTTAGACTTGCAATCATCTTGGTCATAATTTTTAGAAATTGAATCTCAGATAGTTGAGGAAAACTTTGAAAGGTAGAGGAAAGGACATGAGTAAAGGCTTTTATAAATGCTGTGGGTGGTTGAGGTTGGGCACTTCTTCTGTGGGTCTGGCTTTAATGGGAGTAAAGTGGTGGAGAGTAAGCAGATTGAAGACAGCATTGGGTGGAGAATTGGTTCTAAAAAGTGTAGGCAATAATAAATTGTCTTATAGTAATGATTTATCATTTTTAAACAAATGGAGGATTTGATTGCAATTCAATTAATTGCAGTTGAATTTTAGGAAGGTAGATTTAAAGATAGTATGTTAGATGGGAAGATATTGCAAAGAAATCAATTACAAGTCGTTGTATTAAATAAAGTTGATGAGAATTGCAGTAGAATTGGGCAAGATTAATTACATGTGGGAAATATTTTAGAGGTAAAATTTATAGTACTTGGCTACTTTGTAAAAATTTGTAGTCAAAAATGTTAATGCTCTTTGGAACCTGGGAAAATGTATTTTGATAGACTACTAGAAGATAAGGAAGAACAACTGGACTTGTGAATACACTAACATTTGGAAGACATTAAGGTAGGTATGCATCCAAATGTAAATGTCCAAACGTCAACTGGAAACTTAAGTGAATCTAACAAGAGAAAAAAGAGATTTGACAGCCTTTTATATTGAGATTGCAACATATCCATAGAAGGGTTAATACTTTGAGAGACTGGGCAGAAAGAAACAAAGATGACTTATTAGAGAACCTTGTATAGTGTTTATAATTTAAGGGAAAGGAAAACTATGAGGATTTTCTGAAAGGGACTAAGAAAGAGAATTCATAGAGTTGAAGGCATCAAGACAGTTTAGTAAGAGGTGAGGTTCTCAAGAATGAGGCAGTACTCAATTGAAAGATTAACTACAAGAGGAAATTGGAGAAAAATAAATTTTATTTTGCAATTGTGCATTTACTAGCCCAATGAAGGATGTGATATAGATAGAATACTTCAAACATGGGGCTGGCCAGGAACTCTATACCTGGGTTAAGAGAGTTGAGAGGTTGAAGATGGGAATTCTGGTAGCCAAACAGAATCTGAGAGACAATGTATCTGGGAGAGTTTGTCATATAAGAACCATTAATCAGGCATGAGCAGGATCCAAAGGTTAAATCCAAGATGTCAACAGGTGGTCAAGAGCTATAGACAAGGCAGACATGAGCAGATTTCCAGGGCATAGAGTGGGTAGGCTAAACAAGGTCCACAGTAGAGAGGGATCATTGCCAAGTGACATGACTGGAAATCTTTAGTTGTCCTTTGGTGCCACTTTTCAAAAGGAGCTTGAGATTTTTTAAGTACAGTTTTAGAAGTAGTAGGGGGAATGTCCTTTGCAACATGTTCTGCAGTGAAAGGAAGGAAGAGATTGAGCCTTCAGGATGAAGTAGATTCAAGAGAAGACTTTTATATTAGTTTACTGGAGAGTTGAGCATGTTTATAGGCAGAGGAAAAGGCTTCTAAAAAACAGGGGATATTAGAATGGAAATAAGAGGAAACAAGTTTGGAAACTGACCGAAAAAAATAACAAACAAAAATCTAGCTCAAACTAATTAAATTTTCCAAGCATTGGGTCCATTTTCTCATTCGGTTTTCAGAATGTTATGGTGTTCATTATGTCATAGGACCTGATTTATGAGTATTTTGAAGTTTATTTTAGCAAATCAATTGACGACTGACTCAGGTTCCAGGTGAAGTACAGAAGGATTTTTATTTATGAAGATGTCACTGCTTGTTCCTTAATCTTCGCACAGACACTTGGGCTGATTTTACAGTAGTGATGGTGAGTTTGCAATGTGGTAACCATACTCTCTTATTCAATTTTCCTTTAGAACACAGGCATGCTTTTTTCAAATGGTTGTCAGAAGATTTTGGTACACTTCATGGCCGTGGAAGAAAGAAAAGGCAACTGTTTCTGTTAGAGACTGAGTATATATGCCGATCTTAGGAGCATGATGTCTTACTCACCAGGCTGTTTCTCATTGGGAAGTGGGCAGACATATTTTCAGAACCACACTTTAACAACTCTTGAATATGTCAACCAGAATCATTATTTAGCTAGTACATAATTTCCAATTAAACTAATTAACTAAATGTCATACTCATTTTCTATGAGTCATATATCCTGAAGACAACTTCTGGACCTTCTTTCTTGACACTGGTTTTTAACTTAAGCATGTGAGAAATGGCTGTCTCCAATTAGTCGCAGTATTTACCTATCCAATTAGAATGAAAAGGATGAAAATGCTATTGGAAATTAATTTCATGAACAAGAAGTATCTTTGTTCCTTTACATTTGACTTCCTGTACCAGATGTTTCTGTTCTGAAATTGTGTGAGAGAAAAACTCTCCTTTTTTATTTGTCTTTCCACCAGTTTGATGATATGTATGCCAAGAGAATCCCTGTATCAGAAATTACTCACTGGGAAAACAACAGTTGTATACATTCTCTCCAGGAGTTATATAAAATCTATTGAGGAAGGTGGCAACCTCAGACACCTTTTAAAGTATCTGGTGATCTATCAGAACTCACTGAGGATGTAAAAATAAAAGACTGAATGGAGCAGTTTTCTTCTCCCACTCATTTTTCTTCAGTCAGTTTGAGCTGAAGCTGCCAGTGGGGTTAATTCCTTGACTGTTCTGTCAAATGTTAGGCTTCAGTACACATACTTGTGTATATATGAACAACTGTTTTTTAATAACCTGCCAAGAAGCTATAATCTTCCATTGTGGTCCCCTGGGATTTAATTAGAATGGTTTTCCACAGCCTGACATGTTTATGGGGCATAGGTAAAGAGACAGTTCATAAAACTGTCAATTTCCTGAGAAATTAAAGAAAAATTGGGCTGCCTAGTGCTTTGGCAATTCTGTGCTGCTGATACTAGCATTGCAAGCAATGAAATCAAGAGAAACATAACAAGATACTGATGCATTAGATATGGGTGGGTTAAAAATAATGTACAAGGGCATTTGTCAATTTGAATGCATAAAGAAGCAATTGGAGAAAGCAAACCACAGACTGTAGTCTGACTTTGGGGTGTTTGAGAACAAGGAAGTGAACACCAAACAGTAGTTTATTTGCATCTGGATGATTTATATTTTTTCTTTTTAATAGACAAGACCAAGAAATGAATTCTAGGGAGGATGTAGAGCCTCCCTAGGGGAATAATAATGTGATGAGCAGTGCTTTCATTTGGGAATTCTTCATTTAAACTATCTTTTCCTCCTTTGGGTAAGTAAAAGTTATTAATCTTACATAGACTTTATCTTAAAAGAACCAAGCCGGTTGAAACAAATGAGTGAAATTTAAACTGGTCAGGCCTCTCTTTGCACTCTGTCTTTAACAAATGGGTTCACTGTATTTTACCAGGCTGTCTCTGTAGCAGCAACTCAGAATCACAGCACTGAATTTGCTCAGGCACTGCAACTGGGCTGCAGCAAGAAACAGAGCTATGTGGTCTTAAGTATTCCGCACAACCAAGGAGTGTTCTTATTCTTCAAGCAAGGCTACTTTATCTCAGGGATTGTAATGGGCAATGTATTCATAGAATTGCATTTCTCTACAGAAGTCTCTCAACTGCCTTCTGAAGTATTATTAACCTCATTTTACATGAGTAAAAGGACACATAGAGATGTTTAGCAATCTGTTCAAGATCATTCAGCCAGTAAGAAATAGGCAAGCTAGGATCAGGAGATCCTTATATTTCTTTTCACAACATTATTTTTTTATAAAGTAACTATAAAATGGTGGAATATGTACACAATATGTAGTTTTGGATAAGAGGAAGTCCAAAACATTGATGGCAAAACAGTAGAGGCTTGAATGACAATTATAACCCTGTATGTTCTAAAAGTTCCCATCATGGTAGACAACAGGAGCAGGTCTCCTGGAGATGAGTGACATCATTATGCTGTTACTCAGTATAGCACTGGGACTAATAAAAGGCAGAGTTTGGAAGCTGGAGGTCACTATGATATTCTCAGCTTGTTCCTTGAGTGTTTTATCCCTGCCACCTAGGTAATCCAATTCATGCCCTATGAGTTTTATTCATTCATACATCTATCCATTTACTGATTTAGTGTTATTTTTCCAGACACTATGCAAGGGATTTGGGTTCAAAATGAACTAAGACACAGTCTTGTTCACACAATAGAAGGTAATATGCTTTAAAGTCAGATGGACTTGGGGTCAGGATTGTGACTCTGCCACTTAATAGCCATGTGACTGATCCTTGTTGTTACTCGACCTTGATGTTGCCCAGTTTCATCAAAGGAAACACAGAAAAAGAATTTCGATAATTCTTTAAAAAATTAATATTATCTTCATTTCTTGTTCTTCAAGACCTGCTAAATTAATGTTATATATAGACACAGAAATATCAGAAAAATGAGATTATAATATTAGATAATAGGGAAGGAATGGATGGATTCTTCTGGGATGTTGAGGAAGTCTTTGCAAATGAGATGATACTTGAACAGCATAAAAAGATTTTCAGTTGAAGACCAGGAAGGAAGGAAATTTATAGGTAATCAAGGGAACCTGGGCCATCTCATGTTCTTGAAACACAGAGTGTGCATGTGTGTGTGTGTGTGTGTGTGTGTGTGTGTGTGTGTTTGTGTGTGTACGTGTGTACCTGAGTGAAATAGAGCAAGTAGTAAAATGGAAAAAGCGTCACAAGTTGAAGATAGGTTGGGTCCCAAGGGTAAGAGGTCTTTTATACTAACAATTTTTTTTTTTGAAAGCAGGATTTATTGAGAGGACAGAAAATCTCCCACAATGGGAGGGGACCTGAGGGGATTGCCGTACACGAACACTTTTTACTACTGGAATGAGATTCCACTGAAGGATTTTAATCAATAAAGTTAAAAGAAAAAATTGATTGATGGTTTCAACAAGAATTTCTAATTGATGATAATAGGCCACTTAACGTATGTGTTGATATCATTGACTTTGTAGGTAAAGAAAGCTATTAACTGCCAGTATAAGAAACAGAGAAACAGTGCTAGCAAAAGATATAAAACTGGTGGGATGATTTAATTAACCTGTGAGTTACTTTCTATGAGAGAACCACAGAGTTTTTTAGAGAAGACGTTCTTAGGAGAAACAATTTGTTGAATAATACACCCTATAGCAGAATATGGTGTTGAGTTTTTAAAAATTAGAGATTTATACCAAATCAGAGACACCATGGATTGATAAAACCCATAACATTGCTTGGTCTAGTAATACAGTTTTGCATGACTTCACAAAGCAAGAAGTCTGCAACACTGGAAATTATCTCCAGAGTTAAATGCCTCAAAGCTATGGTCTATGTAAATCTATAATTAATGTAATATAATACTTACCATTTTCAATGATAAAAATAACATGCTATAACTTCTTTCATCTAAAGGTCTCGAGTGATTCATAAAGGTTAAATAATTAAAATTATTGCAGCATCCCAAAGATAAACTAAATAGATACTCAAAACCCAATATTGTATGTAAAGTAGGCCTAGTCCGCACTTGAAACTGCTGAAAAATAAATAAGTGTGGGGGGGTGGTGGTGGATAAAATGCATTTAGGTGAGATTAATCGAGAGTATTGATATTAATTTATTTTTCAAAATATACTTTTTATATCAGTTATATAGGTCTACAGATGCCATTTCCAGCAAGTGGTCAGAGCACTTCAGAATAACTTTGCATATTAAGTTAGGAGTTCACCTATCTACATATGGCAAATAATCAAGTTCTTTAAGGAAATGCTTTGGCCTCAATAGATGATATGTAGGTAGAGGCAAAAACAGTCTATGTAATGGGTTTCCCCAAATGCAGAGTGTGATTCTGGATGTAAAACTGTATTATATTACTATTCTAAAAATGACTTATTTGCAATTGTAAGATCTACTGTATTTTATTATTATAATACTTGGCCAAAACCGAATTAGGGTTTATAACTTATTCTGGAGCACAAATAATGTAAAAGCATGTGTTCAAAGAGTATTACTGTTGAGTTCATTTCAAACAGAAATTTATTCTCCCCTCCAGAAAGTTATTTAACTTGTTAGATTTATTTAGGAAAGATACGCAAATGCTTTGAAAGTTTTAAACTGCTACTATATTTTAATATGTTTTGAAAACAAAATTTTCAAAACACAGAATTTTCACTTATTCTAATGTGTGTGTGTGTGTGTGTGTGTTTTGAGTTGGAGTCTCACTCTGTCACCCAGGCTGGAATGTAGTGGCACTCTCACAGCCACTGCAGCCTTTACCTACTGGGCTCAGGCAATCCTTCTGCCTCAGACTTCCAAGTAGCTGGAAATATAGGTATATGCCACTGGGCCCAGATGATATTTTGATTTATTGTAGAGACAAGGTCTTGCCATGTTGCCCATGCTGGTCTCAAACCCGTGGGCTCAGGCAAATCCTCTTGCCTCCATCTCCCAAAGTGATGGGATTACAGGTATGAGCCACCATGCCTGGCTGTATTCTGTGTTTTTGACCCAAAGTATTATTAGACTAATAAATTCCTCATTGATTTATATTTGATTTTCAACCAAATAATACTGGGGGCAATAATAAACTATTTTAAATCTTGAACTTGGGACTTCTAAGTTATCTACATACTAAAACTCTGAAAGAGATGTATTTAGTATATACATAATAAATAATATTGTTCTTATTATTCTGCAGCCATGATATACCAACTAGGCAAATAGGTTTATTATAATAAGCTTATGAAAATAAACTTATTATATAATAATTATACTTCTGGGGCTCAGTGGCTCAGCCTGTAATCCTGCTCCTTGGGAGGCTGAGGTGAGTGGATTGCCTGAGCCCGCGGGTTCGAGACCCGCCAGGGCAGGCGAAACCTCATCTCTACAATAAATCAAAAAAAAAAAATTAGCTGGGCGTGGTAGCGCGCGCCTGTAGTTCCAGCTACTTGGAAGGCTGAGGCGGAAGGATCGCCTGAGCCCAGCAGGTCGAGGCTGCGGTGGCCGGGAGCGGCCACTACACTCCAGTCTGGGCGACGGAGTGAGACACCAACTCAAAAGAAAACAAACAAACAAAAAAATTATACTTCTGATACATCCAATTATTATTTCTGTTATTTTTTTTAATATTTTCTTTATTAAAGATGAAATAACAATCTACCTTGACTGTGTGATTTAAGTGTTCTCCTTTTTCCTTTTCCTCCACTTATAGTGTTTCTAATTCTCTTTCCCACATGGCATAGCATTTACTTCAGTATATACTCTGTTGTTCCCCTTTACATTTTTTTGATTCTTTTCTTCTGAAGTTTTAAAATCATTATTATTACTCTTAGGAAAATTATAAAAAGTTATTAGACACAGATTTTGTGTTATTTGTCTTTTATATGCCTTAAATCATCAGAGGGGAAATACTTTAGGAGCTTGGGACTTTATGTTTTTGTTTCTCACTAGATTATTTAACTTATTTGTCTTTATCATTTTTTCCAAGTTGGTAAAACCCTTATTGGTTTTCATACATTCATAAAATAAAACCAGCTACCTGATCTCTCTCTGATATATATGTCAGATATATATGGATATATATATAGATATAATACATACTGAAAATGAAGAATGAACGTTTATAGGCAGACTAGAATAAAAGGGAAAAGAATGGAAGTCAAGAAGAGATGTGCTAAAGGTCACCAAAGTAATATAGAGAATTCATTCAGATCAAAGAAAGTTGGAAGTTATTTGACAGTGTTTAATATGAAACAGCTGCATCAGAAAGTCTTCTGTAATAATTTATTCTTCTTTTGACTTGCAGAGCACTGAGCTGTCTCCAAAGAATTCAGATTATTGAATGTGGCCACCCTTTTCTGATTTCCTTTGTCTATTCAATTCAGGAGATGTGATGCAATGTGATGTGTCAATGTATGTCTGATCGAAGTGTCAGTCTCTATAAGTTCTCCGCTCCATGATCCTGGGGTGAAGTGCTACAAAACACATTTTTGGTGGAGCAGAAATAGTGTTGCCTTTCCTGCACTTCCACAGCTGTAGTAGATGGAAAGCAATGAATTCAGAATTCTCAAGTCAGTCAGGCCATCTTTTTCCCAGTGAGCTTTGCCTCAGGCACCCTAGATATTGCCAC
This sequence comes from Tarsius wallacei, assembly GCA_963574415.1. Taxonomy (NCBI): domain Eukaryota; kingdom Metazoa; phylum Chordata; class Mammalia; order Primates; family Tarsiidae; genus Tarsius; species Tarsius wallacei. Next base: position 10,936 of record CAUYQG010052524.1, read on the forward strand.
ATGAAAGCTATATTTTATTTGTTCTTTAATTTTTGCAACTAAAGGACCACATTTGTGGGTTGAAATCTCTGCCACACAACCAACCTTACCAGCTTCAACTACCCGTAAAAAATATCAGAATTTGCTGGAAATTATTGCAAGAGTGGCCTCCTGTTTCATGAGTTACCTACTATGTGAAGCCTGATTTTATCAATTATACAAGTAAAATAATAATTTTAAGACTTTATCCAACAGTACATAATAATCACTAAGCAGTCAACTGAAGAACTCTCAATCACCAAAAAGTGTTCCTCAGAGTATATTTGTGAGAATTTTACTAGGTATTATGAGAAATAGGGGGGAAATGCTTTAATTAGCAATAAGAGTAATCACTCCTGGCTTTCAAATTCATTATTAACAGAAAGTCTGAAATTGAAAAGGTACTGACTTTGCTCTCTGTCTTTGACATCTGGGAATATGGTAGAATGGAGGAAGACACATGGGAATCATCTCGTCAGTCCCTCTTCCACATTTACCTCACTTTTTTTCAGAGACAAAGTAGTTAAGTGAATTGCTCAAGGCCTTCAAACTTCCCATATTCTCTCTCTTTCCCTGGCAAAAACAAGGTCCATATCTTCACATATTCTTCTTTCTTCTCTCCCACACCAAAGAAGGAAGTGTTCCTTCTCAGGGTTGAGGTGTCAGGCTAATTCCCTACTGTGCCCCAGCTCCATTCATTTTTTGCTAACTTTGCGGTATTCCTCCAACAATGTCCTTTCTTCCTCTAACTTTTCTTTCACTTCTTATAAAAGAAAATCAGGTTAAACTCCATTCAGATCTCCCATCAGCTTTGTGATCTTTGGAAAATGTTTTTTTTTAACATTTACCTGTGGGAAATTTTCTATATAGCATATATGAAGTAAAGAGAAACAATAAGGAGCCCTCATTTATACAGTATTCAACTTCAATAATTACTAACTCATGGTCAATCTCCACGCATTGCCTTCTTTTGGTTATTTCAAAAGAAGTCTCTGATTAAACATAGCTGCAATGTCATTATTACACATCAAAAATAGAAATAATGTCTTAATACCATCAAATGTCTAGTAGTGTTTACTTCTCAATTGTTTCAGATAGTTTTTTAAGAGTGTTGACTCAAGATTTAAATAAGCTCATACTTTGCAGTCAGTGGATGAACCTCTTAAGTCTTTTCTCTCTTTCTGCAATTTACTTGTTGAAAAATCTGTATCTATTGTTTTATGGTGTTCCTTATAGTCTGTATTTTGCTGGTTGTACTCTGTGATCATTTAGCAGGTTCGGTCTGTACTTCCTATAAATTGGTAGTTGAATCTAGAGACTTGATCAGGTTTGTTTGCTGTTTTTATATTTTAACTATATTTTAGACAGTGTTTCATATTTCAATTAGTGGATGGATAATGTCTAGTTGTCTCTTGTGATTTTGAAGTCAACTGACCAGATCTGACGGCACACCACTAGGACAGACCCAGTGGGAGTGGCCTGTTTTGTGCGCAAGGAATAAGTGCTTTGCCTACAGTCATTTAAATCCTAAAGAGAATTTTAAAACAATAATAAAACTAACTAAAAGTTGGTATGCTTTTTATTATTACTAAGGCTGCCAATTATAAATAATGGCTCTGAGAAAAAAAAATCTTCTGTTGGACTAAGTTCTAAATGATTACTGTGGTTACTGCAGAATTTTAGTAATATACACTTCAGTTTCAATTTTATACAATTTTATTATTTATCCTTTAATAAACATTTTATTACATAGAAGTAAATTCAGAGAAGTCCAGTTATACAATTGGCCTCACACAAGTGAATTGGGCTAAATGTTTAAATTTTGAGAACAAGTTTGTAAGGATTTGGATTATTAGAGCTTGTATTGTATGCAGTCTGTGTCTCTAATCCCTCTAGTGCTATGTGATCCTGTGTTTAATTCTAAATCAATAATGATATTGGAGTAATCGTATAAAGGAATATACAAAACACAAGTTGCTTCAATCCTGTCACTTTGTAAGACCACTTAATGTTATTTGTACTTACATTTTATTTTTATTTTTTCTTTAAAAATGTTCTTACATTTTAAAAGATTGAAACAAAGTATGAATTACAAGACATAATAGCTGTGCTTGGTAAGTGCAAATCTGAGTTCATGTGTAAAACTTCATTGTATTTCATTCAAAATAAAAATTTATTCTTATTACATTAATTGCTCTAATATTAAAGAATATGATTGTATAAGAGGACAGGATAAATGTTTGATTCTTTTTCTTCATTTACTAATTTTCAAAATGATAACTTAGTTCCCTGTCATCACTCTCCAAAGATAACTTACTAGTTCTTTTTTTCTGTATTAGTAATAACTCAATGACTTAAATATATCTGATCTCTTTTGCAACACATTCAATCCATTGCAGTCAGATTGCAATTATTATCCTTACTGGTGCCTCAAAAGTCTATCTTTGTCTAGTGTAGAGGTCTCTTAAATTAGCTTCTGAGTCCTTTTGATATGGTTTTTTTTTTTTTTTTTTTTTAGTTGGAGTATAACTCTGTCGCCCAGACTGGAGTGCAGTGGCCGCTCCCGGCCACCGCAGCCTCGACCTGCTGGGCTCCGGCGATCCTTCCGCCTCAGCCTTCCAAGTAGCTGGAACTACAAGCGTGCGCTACCACGCCCGGCTGATTTTTTGATTTATTGTAGAGATGAGGTCTC